>JAJIBD010025549.1:0-160773 GCA_021461705.1 Cryptotis parvus | reverse complement strand
GCAGCGATCTGTGTCACAATCCACACTCTGCAGCTGGTAAGATCTCCCCAGCATATTAATCCAGTCTCCAGCCCACAGATTAATCCAGTCTCCAGCCCAGCTTGTCAGAAACCCAGCCTACAAGGACCCGCCCTGCAGAGACCCGCCCTTCAGAGGAGAGTATTTCAAGCCCAGGAATGCTTGAGCCTAAGACACAGGTACACCCGGCAGAGCAGAAACCAGCTTTCCTACATGCCAGGCTGCAGTGCGGCCGCGAATTTACCTCCAAATTACCACAAATATTCTACCCACTCCTCTGGGAGAGCCCCCACAAAGTAATGAGAATATAGTGCCCGCATGGCAGAGCCTGGCAAGCTGTCCGATGCGTGTTCGATATGCCAAATCCAGTAACAAAATGTCTATTTTCCTGACCCCAAAGAGCCCTTAATACGGCAGCAGTAAGAAAGGCAAAACAAGCAGTGCCTGATAAAATTTCACGGCTGTCCTAGGCTGCCAAACGAAGAAGGACTAAAATGACTGTCTGTACTTTCAATGCACGTACACTGGCATCGGAAGCATATATTGAGGATCTGATGCTGCAAGCAAGAAAGATCAAGTACGACATCATTGGTCTGACTGAGACGAGGAGGCGCCAGTCGCATCATGCTGTATTTGACACCGGAGAAGAATTGTTCCTTGGAACATGTGATGAAAGAGGCGCCGGTGGCGTTGGTGTCCTTGTCAACACGAACATGGCTGTCAAACATTGATTCATTTGAATGCCTAACAAACCGAATAGGACGATTACACTTGAGGAGATGTGGCCCACTGCCAGCAATTTCTATCTTCATTGTCTATGCACCAACATCCACATACAAAGAAGATGAAATTGAGAAATTCTACATGGAATTGGAGGAGTTCTATAAAAAAAGATCACACCTTCTACAAGATCATAGTCGGTGATTTTAATGCCAAGATAGGACCGAGAAGATCGGGCTGAAGAACTCCACATCGGGACCCATGGCCTAGAATGGAATGAACAGGGTGAGAGACTATCTGAGTTCATCATGTCCACCAAGACTATTCATGGGAACTCACAGTTTCAGAAGGCTGAAGCGAAACGTTGGACATGGGAATCTCCTGGCGGACAGTTCCACAAATGAAATTGACCACATCATCTTCAATCGACGGTTTTGTCTGACCGATGTTGCTGTCGTCCCCCAAATTCCAGACAGGATCGGACCACCGCCTCCTTCGGGCAAAATTCTACTTCCCGCAACGGGGAGAAAAAGCTGCAAAGTTTAAGAAGAGAACTCCCAGAACGACCACCAACTGGGAACTCTTTGGCACCATTGCGGCAACATGGGAAGATACCATCATTGATGACATCGATGAAGAATACAACCGACTGGTTCAGCACCTCCATGATTGTGCGAAGAATGCCGAGAGAGAGAAAGACACAAAAAGGACGCTTGTCTTCAGAAACTCTTGAGCTCATTCGCCAACGTGGCAAGGCGCGAGCCTCAGGAGACCAAATGCTAACGTCCAAGCTTGCTAAACAGTGCAGAGAAGCCGATAAAAGCAGACCTCAAAGACAGAAGAGCAGAAATACTGGAAGATGCAGCAGAAGCCGGGAAAAGTATTCGCGACTGCCCGCCTGTCCTTCGCCAACTATAAGACCAAGATGACTGCCCTCCGACGCCCTGATGGATCTATCACATCTTCCAGAAAGGCAATGGAGAAGATTATCCAGGACTTCTACTCAAATCTCTTTGATAGCCACATCCACCTGCCCACATACCAAATTCCACAGGATGGATATGTCATTCCCAACGTTCTCCCCTTCTGAAATCCGACATGCCATCTCATCGGTAAAGAAGGGAACAGCACCAGGCCCAGACAAAGTCAGACCCGAACATCTGAAGAATCTGCCGTCGGTACTCATCAATACACTAGCTCGGCTCTTCACACGCTACCTGTCCGAATGCAAGGTGCCCTCCCAATGGAAAACCAGCAGGACAGTTCTACTGTTCAAGAAGGGAGACATTCACGACATCGGCAACTATCGCCCCATCTGCCTGTTGTCTGTCATCTACAAGCTGTTTACACGAGTCATCCTGAACAGGATTAGCAGAACACTAGATGAAGGACAACCATGCGAGCAAGCAGGTTTCCGGAAAGGATTCAGCACAATCGACCATATCCACACAGTAACCAAGCTCATTGAGGTTTGTAGGGAGTGCAAGATGCCACTCTGTCTCATGTTCATTGATTTACAGAAAGCCTTTGATTCTGTGGAGACTGGAAGCAGTCATCGAAGCCCTAGCCAAACAGGGGTGTTCAAACCCAATACATCAAGATCCTTCGTGAGCTGTATTACGGATTCACCACCAGGATCTCACCATTCTACAAAGAAGTGATCATTGATGTAAAAAGAGGGGTTCGACAGGGTGATACCATCTCACCAAAACTCTTCAGTGCCACCCTCGAGAACATCATGAGACAATTAGAATGGGAAGGAATGGGAGTGAAGATAGATGGTCGGCAACTACACCACCTCCGCTTCGCTGATGACATCGCTCTAATAACACCAAACATTAGCCAAGCGGCACAAATGCTGGCTGACTTTGACCGAGAATGTGGAAAGGTAGGTCTACAGCTGAATCTGAAGAAAACTATGTTCATGAGAAATGAACTAGTTCCAGAGGCCCCATTCACTCTCAATGGAACAAACATCTCTGAATGCAGCAGTTATGTGTACCTAGGTCGAGAAGTCAACATGATGAACGACCTAAAACCTGAGCTGCGCAGGAGGAAGAGAGCGGCATGGAATGCCTTCAAAGGCATCAAGAAATAGCTAAAAGGACAAAGAACCTCCGGCTCCGGGCACATCTCTTTGACTCCACCGTTCTCCCTGCATTAACATACGCCTCAGAGACCTGGGCCCTACGAAAGCAGGATGAGAATGCTATTCGGGTCTCCCAGAGAGGCATCGAAAGAGCTATGCTTGAATATCACGCCCCACTCAAGTGAGAGAAGGAATCCGAGTTCTGACCTCCGTCGCCATTCCAGAATCAGGGATGCTGTCTCGCTTGCCAAGGCATCGAAAATCAGATGGGCTGGACATGTAATGCGATTTGGAGACAACCGCTGGACTAGAGCCGTTACCGACTGGATCCCACGGGATGTCAAAAGATCACGTGGCCGCCCACCTACAAGATGGTCAGACTTCCTTGTTAAGACCCTGAAGGAACGGTTTGAGGCTCTTCATATTCCTGAATCAACCAGATGCCATTGGGCTACATTGGCACGTGATAGGGTCCAATGGAAATGTTACTGGCGCCCGCTCGAGCAAATCGATGAATAACGGGATTCAAGTGATCAAGTGATCAAGTGATAATTGATAAATACTTTGGCTGATAATTGGACCTCAGAGACACGGGCAGAGCTGCTACTGGCTCTCCTGTGTCCAGCTAATCATGAGGCACCCGGGAGGGAAGGGCAGGTTCTAACCCCTGGCCTGCCATCCCAGCAGAGCCTCATGAAGAAGCCAGAGGAACCCCCACACCATGAGGGGCCACCATTTTCAACATCTGACTTCACAGCTCGTCAGAGATCCACCCAGCAGAAAAGCTGATCTTTAGTGGCCACGTGGTTCATCAATACATGCACTAGATGAGAAGCCACTATAAGAGTATCCCAGCTGCACGGCAGAGCATAGCAAGCTACCCGTGTTGAATTTGATATGCCAAAAAACCAGTAATAATTATAGACTTTATTCCCATGACTGAAGGAATGGTTTGAGGCTCTTCATGTTTCTGGAGCGAGCAGATGCCCTTGGGCTACACTAGCATGTGACAGGGACATATGGAGATGTTACCGGTGCCTGCTAGAGCAAATCGATGAACAACAGGAAGACAAGTAATAATTGAAGTAGAATAATTTTTCACTGTGGGGGTGAAGGCCCCCATGGAAGGCAAGGGCTGAGTTGGGGAGGCCGTGGGCACCTCAGTGTGGTGTGAGCGCAGCAGGCCGCTGGGCCTGGACCATGAAAATGAACATTCTTGTAACCGTGTTCCAAAAGCAGCTATATATATATATATGTTATATATATTATATATATATATTATCTATACTGAAGAGAATAAAGAGAGCATCAAGATGTTCTTTTCTTTCCATTGAGGTGTGGATGGAATTAATTCTTGGTCACTGAAAAGACAAATTAGATGAAATCTCTCATATGTTTTCGTTCCTAGCATTGGTTTTCAAAGTACTTGGGACATCTGGGTTTATGCTGCGTAAGAATCTCATTTAGACAATTTCAATGAAGATCTAGTTAAATGATCTTAAGATGAATTTGCAAAATTACTATCATTTTTATGCCCTTATTATGTGATTTTTCAACATTGTTTCTTAACTGTCAGTGAATTATGTATGTGTCAAACAATGTTTGCTTAAGAATAAAACAAATTAGGAATCCGGAATATTTTGTGTAAACGGTCCCCATTTTGTTGTCAATTCAGTTGAGAAAGAAATTCACAGCCCCTTGATATCAACCAAAGGCTCAACTTTATTATGTAAAGCTCTCTTGTTCCATTTAAAGATGATCAGAGAAAATAAGAACTGAAAATGTTTCCTATTAGTTAAAGATAAAGAAAAATGAAAATAGGCTTCCAGCTTTAGGGCCAATTAGAGTCCCTAAGCCCTGTGGCTGGAGCCATAGTATAACGGACAAGGCACTTGATGCATGTGGCCTACTGGGGCTTGATCCTTCCATCTCACATGGTCCCTGAACACTGCCAGGGGTAATCATGCTGAGCGCAGAACCAGGAGGAGCCCCTGAGTACTGCCTCGCTAGCCCCCAAACAAAAACCAAACAATTGGAATTCCAGGCAGTGTTGATAACAAACACACAAATAAAAATGCAGGAGTAGAGGAACATGGAGTGATTCTAGAGCTACACAGAGACAGTGGAGCTAGAAACAAAAGAAGATAAGAATTAGAGAAGAGGTGGATTCAGTAAAACAAATAAAAGATTTGGGCCTGTTCCTGGGACTTTTAAGTTCTCGCTCATTAGTTTCATCAGAGCTGCTTGGAGAATCATTTGTAATGAAGGTCCTATAATGCTGTAGGATAGTGAAAATTGATACTTGAAAATCAATGAATTAGATTATAAATTGGCCATTTTTGGGAAGGTGTAAACAAAGGTACTTTTATAAATAGCTTAGGGATTATAGGCGAAGCAAAATTGAAGTTTTTATCTGTGTGTTTATGTAATGAGATAAAACAAATGTCAAATCTTTTGCAAAAAAATGTTTTTTGGGGAGAGCCACACTCAGTGTTGCTCGGGCTTACTCCTGCCAAGACTTGAGCATACGGGGTGCTGGGGCTCAAACCTGGGTGAGCTGGCAAGAGAGTCAAGCGCCCCACCCACCGTATTGTCACGCTGGGCCCCCTTAACATTTTTTTAAGATTTCAGTTCTATTACTAAATGTCAAGCGGCCCCTTGAGTCCCTTCAATGTAGGCTCCTCTGCTGCAATGAGGCTCCTCTGCTGCTCTGCCCACACAAGTTCACAATGCAGCACCCCCGTCCCTCCCACCCCAAGGCTCGGCCACCAGCTTCACAACCCTTTGACCACTGTGCCTTCCTTCCTTCATCTCCCAAAGGTCCAAATTCTGAGTTGACAAAGTTCAAAGCAGTGTAATAGAATGAGTGGAAAGTATTTGTAAGTCTACCAATGAGAACACATTTCCCCAAAATAACTTTGACTTAAAAAGGATTCACATTTAGTTTATCTATTAACACACTCAAATTGCAAGCACCATATATTAAAGATAATCTTTTTTGATTTTTTTTTCGCTTTTTTGGGTCATACCCGGCAATGCTCAGGGGTTACTCCTGGCTCTGCACTCAGGAATTACTCTTGGCGGTGCTCGGGTACCATATGGGATGCCGGGATTGAACCCATGCTGGCATAGGCCAGCCCGCGGCAAGGCAAACGCCCTACCCGCTGGGTTATCACTCCGGCCCTAAAGATAATCTTTATGCCCTTTTGCACCTATCCCGCCACATTATCTTTTCACACAGGTAAGGAGCTAAATATTGACACAAATTCATATTCATGAAGGCATGATTTTAAGTGAACATATGTGTTGCTTGGGAGGTATTTATAGAATTCTATTCAAGTGTTCTCTTGAGATGAAGTTAGCTAAAAACTCTTCAATTGTACAGTTAAATAATGTTTAAATATGGAAATTTCCCTTAGCAATTGCAACGAGGTGTGAAAAAATGCTGCCGAGCTATAATTTGAATACATCTGCTCAAATTTGTGTGGAAATATGGTTCTTGCTTCTTGTTTTACTGTTTGACAGCATAGAAGGTGTATGAAAACAGATTGACAGAACTTATGACTCAACCAACGTTGGTTGTAATTAGAGTTAAACCCGCATGGCAGTTCAACATTTACCTGTAAGTGATCTTTCACCTGGTAATTTTAGGGTGGAACTAATTAAGAAACATTATGAGATCTGTAACACGAGCTAATTTTTGAAGCTATTTGGGATTGGACAATAGAGGATAGTTCGCTTTTGTTTAGTGTTGGAGAACATGGGTTCCCCGGCAAAATCCAGGAGCAGGTCAGGTATCTCCGTGGGACCTCTCCTACTTGTTGGAGAACTCTGGGTTCCCCGACAAAATCCGGGAGCAGGGTCAGGGATCCCTTCTGCCCCAGGCGATCAGCAGCCAGCAGACAAAGACTCTGGTTTCACAAGGCTACTCACACTTGTTCTGGTATACAATCTAACAATAGGAAAACCCCAGGCTTTAGGTTCCTAGCTGGGCCCTGGCCATGTGTCGGTTTAGAATCCTAGACCAAGATGGCAGCTATCACGGGCTAAGCCCAGCAGGGAAGAGAACGGAGAGGAGAGCAGAGGCAGAGAGCAAAGAGGAGCCAAATGGGCCAAAAGTCCTTTCTCCTTTCTCCTGGCTTATTTTATAGCTAGAAGCCCACCAAAACTTCCAGTCCAGCCCATTGTGGGCTGGGCTATCTAGAGAGGAGGCCAGGTAAATGACCATATTGAATGCAGATCTTCAGGTGGGACCCTTGGGCACCACAATGCCAGAGCTGACTCCCCTGAGATATGATCTCCTAGCAGAGAGAGGGGCTGGCGCTCTCTGAACCAGAAAGCAGTTCAGAATGTAATTTGTAGGAAATGGCATTAATACTTCTTACCATGAATATATAGCCAGCTGATTCCAGACTCTAGATCCCACTAAGGTCCAAAATCCATCAGAATAATTCACTTTGGCATTACCTTTAGAGTCAGACACGCCAGTTTGCCCGGGAGGCGCACTGGCATGTCTCTGAACTAGGAGAACTGATTACATTATGGTTGATCCAACGTGGCCAAGTACTCTTGGAATATCTACAGTATGTCCCTCGTGGGGACCGGGGAAAGGAAGATTATTGAAGTGGAGCAAGCAAGATTCATAATAAGGATCTTTATGATGACATCAATCTAATTCTGCTTGCCTGCTCCGGAGAGCCCCTAAAGGCAGGGAGAAGCTCTTCAAATAAGCTAAGCATAGCAGGAACCTAAGGCTCAGTAGGTGTGTCACCCAACAGGTTAGGACAGTTTCAGACTTAGCCATAAACTCGAGTGTTGAGTTTACTCTCCCCGGGTTTTGTCTCCCTAGGTTTGCTCAGGAGGCCCAGAGCCCCTCCTGGGGATTCTCAGCTGGGGTGTTCAATGCAGAAGGATGTGGCTGGGGTTCAATGCAGGACGATGTGGCTGTGCTTTGGCCCAGCTGCTGCGGCTCCCAGGGTTATACCTATGATGCTCAGGGCTATACCTAGTGATGCCCCCAAGGGTTATACCTATGATGCTCAGGGCTATAGCTAGTGATGCCCGAGGGTTATACCTATGATGCTCAGGGCTATACCTAGTGATGCCTCCAAGGGTTATACCTATGATGCCCAGGGCTATAGCTAGTGATGCTCCGAGGGTTATACCTATGATGCTCAGGGCTATACCTAGTGATGCTCCCAGGGTTATACCTAGTGATGCCCCAAGGGTTATACCTAGTGACGCTCAGGGCTATACCTAGTGATGCTCAGGGCTATACCTAGTGATGCTCCGAGGGTTATACCTACGATGCTCAGGGCTATACCTAGTAATGCCCCGAGGGTTATACCCAGTGATGCTCAGGGCTATACCTAGTGATGCCCCGAGGGTTATACCTATGATGCTCAGGGCTATACCTAGTGATGCCCCGAGGTTATACCTAGTGATGCTCAGGGCTATACCTAGTGATGCCCCGAGGGTTATACCTAGTGATGCTCAGGGGCTCATGATGGGAACTGAACTGGAATTATGTACATGAGGGCAAATTCCCCTAATTCCCACATTATACTTCCAGCCTCCATAATAAAATTTCAATGTCTGATCCCTAGGTAGCCCTGGCAGGCGTCATATGGAGTGGAGAAATTTTAGTTCAATAGAGCATGATAGATTAAATTGCTTCCTCCTGAGCACAAGCATCATTTTTTACTAACTGTGAATTTTTCTAATCTTTTCCCTTCTTTTGTGCTCTACACATTAAAAAAAAAAATCAGTGTGAGACTTTCTAAAAAAAAGAGTACTTTATAATATGTTGAATAAGCCTTCATCAGATAACAATATTCTTGGCTAATTTAGCAGAGGCAAGAAACTGGAAGAATTTTGAGGAAAAAATGCTATGAAAAATCTAGATGGCCTTCTGAATACAGCAGGGATGGAAACATACATTACTTAATGATGCTTCTGGTAAGAGCTCAAGAAAACAGAGCCTGTTAGAACAAGCTTAACAATCTGGTAGAACTTCTAAGTGTCATAGATCTATTGGAGAGAGAGAGGAGAGAGAAGAGAGGGAGAGAGAGAGTAGAGAGAAGAGAGAGCTTGCTCAAAGCCACTGCTGATGAGGACTCAGAAGGAAATGAGGAACTTGAAAAGAAGGGGAGTGAGCCCTAAGTTATTGTGTCTGAAAGTGAAACTGAGTCCTTCAGTTATTTTAAAGTAATATTTGTGAGTGTTACTGGCGCCCGCCTCAAGCAAATCGATGCATAATGGGATGTCAAGTGATGAAGTGATTTGTGAGTGACTTACTTGGATACTTAGGATTTCTGTCTAAGATATAATAAACTGTCTAAGAATATTTGCTGCTTTCTTCAGTGCTACTTGCAGTACAGTATAAGAAGGGAGGGACCGGAGCGATAGCACATGGGAACCGCTCTTGCCTTGCACGGTTGACCTGGCTTGGTCCCTGGCATCCCATGAGTCCCCCAAGCATTGCCAGGAGTGATTCCTGAGTGCAGAGCTCAGAACCAGAGCCCTGAGCATCTCTCCAAAACTAAGAAACAGAACAAAGTAAATGAGAGGGAGAGAAAAACTGAAGAAATGACTATTTGCCACCAAGAAGACATGTCTGGAGAGCAAGAATATTATTTTTTTTATTTTCATTTATTTAAAAAATTTTTTTGGGTCACACTCAGAATTGCTCAGGGGTTACTACTGGCTGTGTACTGAGGAATTACTCCCTGGCAGTGCTCCGGGGACAATATGGGATGATGGCGATTGAACCCGGTTGGCGGCATGCAAGGCAAACGCCTCCCGCTGTGCTATCGCTCCAGCCCAAGCATGAAGATTCTCATCCTGTCCAGTTGAAAGAGACACTGAAATGAGAAGACTGGAACATATTTGCTCAGGTTCTGAAAAAATTCAAAAATTCAAAATATGAGAGTTTGAGCATTCATGTATAAAAGAAGGGACAAAGAATCCATAGATTGGCAGAGGTTCTACAGCAGTGTTTAGCAGGGATAGAAAGACCGTGGCTGCAAAGAGATCTGCTCCACATAATTTGGGTTAAGAAAATGTGTGGATTTCCAGATTAGGATGGGTATATGCCCTTCTAGGGCATAACCTCCCAAGGCTGAAGAGATGGGATACCTGAACAAGCCTATTACTGTCGAATAAACTGAACTGTAATCAATATTCACCTCTCATCACAGTCTGGCATTACCTGTGTCACTTGTCACTTGTCTTCCCGTTGTTCACAGATTTGCTTGAGTGGGCGCCATTAACGTCTCCATTCGCTGGGAATGAGGTCTATTATTGTTACTGTTTTTGGCATATCGAATACACCACGGGTAGCTTGCCAGGCTCTGCCGTGGCTCTGGGTTCATCCCAGGGAACCCAGTCTTTTTCTGTGTCAGACCATCAACCATCCAGGGCCCATGGGGTAGTGCCTGGCATTACCATTTACTTATTCATTTATTCGCTCGCTCGCTCGTTTGTATGTTTGTTTTTATTTCGTGGTGCTCTGTATGGAACCAAAGACCTCCCCATGTAAGGTACATATTCTACCGCTGAATCACATCTCCAGTTCTGCGCTGGTGATCTTCCTAAGTGAAACACGGTGAGGGAAAAACAAGGCATCAATAACGAAACAGAGGGGCCGGAGCGATAGTCCAGCGGGTAGGGCGCTTGCCTTGCACGGCGGCCGGCTCATGCCGGCCAGGGTTCGATCCCCGGCATCCCATATGGTCCCCAGAGCACTGCCAGGGAGTAATTCCTGAGTGCAGAGCCAGGAGTAACCCCTGAGCATTGCCGGGTGTGACCCAAAAAAAAGCAAAAAAAAAAAAAAAATAACGAAACAGAAACTTCGTTGTCAAATGAGAAGTAACACAGAGGTTTGTAGAAGTTCAATAAGCATTTGCTGAATGAAGAAAGATTCTATCAGAGCTTAAACCAATGTCACCCTATTTACTGAGCATTATCACGCCATACTTTATTTTACAATTCTTCCAATCTGAGTTTCATGCTCAGGAAGAGAATAATGCTTTGATAAATGAAAACTGACGTTTCACTTTAGTGTCTATTTCTTTTAAATTTGAACATTCCCCACAAAAGAGTATGCCCACAGCTTTTCCTCCCTAAAAACTCATTTGTTTCAGCTTATAGACTCTTGGCTCATTGCTGTACTGAAGTTTTTCCATACTTCTAGAGATATATTTAAAAAATCCTGATCGCACAAGTTGCCCTTCCATGCTTGATAATACCTGCACGTTTAACACATGATTCATACTACAGGTTTAAAATATAAAGCCAGAGACAATGCAAAGGAAAAGCAATACAATTTCATAAGTGATTTCTAAAGAGCTAATTAACGCATTTGATTACATGACATTTCACTTGTAAGTGATTTTTGCACCAACATCTCAAATACGTGTTTATACGCATTTCTGGGTGTATTTCTGTTTTGGTTTGTGATTGCATCTGCTGTTACTATTTTGATGATAACAGTTTTACAGTAAAATCCTGCATATTTTTTCTCAAATACCAGCAACTCTACCATTGCTGCATTACTGTTCTCTTTCTAAATATGCGGTGTGACTGGCATTAGTTGCTAAAATATTTTGGAACCACTTTTTCAACTTTTTCCTAAAACCAAGTAACTTGATTTGGTGCAAGGACCTAAACAGTATTTGAAAAAACTGATATACCTAATGCTGTACTTGTAAATAGTGACTAAACTGATAAATAGTGACTAAACTGATATATTTAATGCTGTACTTGTAAATAGTAACTATCTGTCCATTGTATTTTGGTTAACTTTGTCTGTATGAAAAACAATCTTGATATTTTTTCAGCAGCTGCTTTGCTCTGGTTTTGCTTAGTTCTTGAAATTCCTTAAAACTGGGTGACTCTCATGCAAGTATCGCCCAGTTTTGTTTCTCTTGAATCTCTTTTACTGTGACAAAGAAAAAAAAGAATTAAGAAAAAATAAAGAAGAAATAGAATAAACATATGCACGGGAGGGAAGGGTTGACTATTCTCTCCACATTAAGAACTTAACCACTGACATCTTGGGAGTATCAGGGGAACTGAGAGTTTAAATTTATTTTCTTATTTATTCTCATGTCCAATTCCATTTTCTCTTTCCTTAATTCATCTCTCTCCCTCAAAAGTTCTTACCTGTGGCAGAAAATATAGCTAAATGCCATATTAAATTAAAGAAAGTTATATATGTGTGTATATACACGTGTGTATATATGTATGTGTATATATAATATACATATATAATTATATATACATATATATTGCTTTTGGGTCACACCTGGCCATGCTCAGGGTTCTTCCTGGCTCTGCACTCAGGAATTACTCCTGGCGGTGTGTGTGGGGACCATATGGGATGCCGGGGATCAAACCTGGGTCGGCCACATGTAAGGCAAATGCCCTCCCCGCTGACTATCACTTCAGCCCCATATATTTCTTGCTAGTTTATAGGTAAACATCAATAGGGAAAATCCTGTTTTATTCTCTCATACTTTTATTTTTCTTACCAGTTATTTGATGAAATCTTAAAACTTTGTCACTTTCATGTAGGAATCTTTTACATTTTCTTTTCTTGATATTTTTTGGCTTGGGAAAAAAAGAAAACAATCAGCAAAGACAGACATTAAAAAAAACCAGAAAATACAAAATAAGTTTTCCTCAAGTCCAAGTGCAAGCTTTATCCTCTGTCACGTTTTAATTTATCACTTTTATTTATGAATTTAAAAATCCCCCCCACTTCTCCTCACAGCTTTAACAATATTCAGTAAAATCCACAAAAAAATTGGCAGGAATATTGACAGGGGCGGCAGGGCTCTGGGGCAGGACCTTCCAGACCCGAAAAGCAGTTTTGGAGTCTGCTCCGTCACCTGATTTCATTGGATCTCTGGCCAATGAGACTTTCAGAAAGCCAAAGGGAGGATTAAAAATGGTTTTGGGTCCCTCCTGGTGGTGCTCAGGGATTACTCCTGGCAGGGTTTGGGTGACTACATGGGTGCGGGGTTGCACCTGGGTAAGTTGCCTGCAAGGCAAGCACCCTACCCGCTGTGCTCTCCCCCGCCCCAGGTCTTGGGCACTTGTGTTGTTTCCAGGTTTGGGATGTTGTGAGAAGTGATGCAGCGAGGATAAGTGTGCAGACGTCTTTACTGAATAGAGTGTTGGGCCCTTGGAGTGCAGATTCCAAAAGTGGAATTGTTGGGTCCTATGAAGCCCAGGTCCTAGATTTTTGAGAAGTGCCCATATTGTTTCCCAAAGAGGTGAACTAGTGGACAGTCCCACAAGCAATGAATGAAAGTCCATTTCCACATCGAAGCCAACACTGGTTGTGTTTGTTCTTTGTGGCGAGTTCTAGTCTTACATGATATCTGTTGTTGTTCTGATTTACGTTCCCTGAGGGGAAGTGACACAGCATTCTTCACACGTCTTTTGGCCATCCGTGTGTCTTCTTGGGGAAATGTCTGTTCATGTCCCACCCCACCCTACCCCACCCTTCACTTTCTTAATGGTTTGGTTGCTTTTTTCCTGTGAAGTTCTACCAGTGCTTTATATATCTTGGATGTCAACCTTTTATCAGACGAGTGGTGGGAAAATACTTTTTCTCAGTCGGTGGAGTCTTTCCCTGTGATCAGTGTCCGCTGCAGTGCAGAAGTTTCTTAATTTGATGTGGTCCCATTCGTTTATTTGCTTCCACTTCTTCGGCCGATGTCACGAGTCATTGGATACCTCTAGGTCTCCTTCAATACGACCTACGGACTTAGGACTGATGTCAAGATCTTTCATTCATTTTCTTGGTCTGTAATTCATTTTGATTGGACTTTTGTGCACCGTGTTAGTAAGGGCTCTGAGATCATGTTTTTGTTTTTTGCATGTGGTTCACTAGTTTTCCCAACATCACTTGCTGAAGAGGTTTTTTTGCTCCACTTGAGATCTCTGGCTGATTCACTGTCCATGTTGCTGAAGATCTGTCTCTGGATTCTCAATTCTATTCCACTGTCTGAGAGTCCATCCTTATTGCAGTACCACTATCATTTCTCGTTGTATCAGGCTGTACATATCAAGCTGTAGTAACAGCTTAATAGTATAGTTTGAAGTTGGGGAAAGAGAAGCTGCCATCTTCTGTTTCTCTTGAATTTCTTTGGCTATTCTGGGATCTTCCCCATACATATTTTAGCAATGTTTGAGTTCTGTCTTTAAAAAACGTCACATAGATGACATATATTTTATAAATATATATTTATATATTATACATATATATATATTTTTTTTTGGCCACACCCGGCTGGCGGTGCTCGGGCTTGGGGACTATTTGGATGGTGGGAATTGAACCCAGGTTTGCTGTATGCAAGGCAAATTCCCTACCCATTGTCCTATCACTCTGGCCTCTGTCATGAATATTTTTACAGGAACTTCACTGAATCTGTATACACTTTGGGCAAGATTGTCTTTTTAACATTAATCTTTCCAAATCATGAACAGGGAATGCGCTCCCATTTCCTTGTTTTTTCTTTAACTTCTTTTAGTAGTGATTTGGGGTGTGTGTGTGTGTGTGTGTGTGTGTGTGTGTGTGTGTGTGTGTGTGTGCGTGCGCTTACAAGGAGATCGCCGCGACGCCGCACTCATATACCGTCTTTTCTTTAGTTAAGCTGATTCCCAGGTACTTGATTTTTCTGAGGCACAATTGTGAATGGGTTTGTTTTTAAATTTCTCTCTGTACTTTTCATTACTTGCATATACTAAAGTCATTGGTCTCTGCACATTAACTTTGGAGCCTGCCACTTTCCTATATAAGTCTATTCTTTCCAGATTATTATTATGTTTTTGGTGGAGTCTTTAGGATGTTCTAAGACTAGTATCCTGTCATATGTAAATAGTGAGGGTTTGACTATTTTCCAATCTAGATGCCTTTAATATCTCTTTCTTGCCTAACTGTTACGGCAGGGACTCCCAATACTTTATTAAGAATTAGAGGGATTAGAGAGTTAGTAAAGGGAAAGGTGCTTGACTTGAACGTGGCTGGCCCAGGTTTGAACCTTGGCTTGGCGTAGGGTCCCCACGCCTGACCACTGATAGGAGTAATCCCTGAGCACAGAGCTAAGAGTAACAGCTAGGTGTGACTCACACCCCTAAATGGAGAATTAGGAAATTCTCAGGGAATTAATGGGAATGTTTTGGGACACTGATGCAGTTTCCCCTTGTCTCAGGCTCTCAGGACCCCAAGGCTGCCTCTGTGACTACACCCTGGCAAGCTAGTCCTCAGGGTAAGACCAGAAACATAACCAGAGGTGCTTTGGTATTTCATATGCACATGAGAATGTATTAGTCCCATCTGGTTTTTTTTTTCCTCAAGGCTTTCTTATCTCGAGGCACTTAGCTTCTCTCGGTTCGCCTCTCATGGTATCACCATCTTTCCATTCATCATTGATTTGCTCGAGCTGGCACCAGTAACATCTCCATATGACCTGTCTCATGCAAGTAGAGCCCAAGGGCACCTGCTTGCTCCAGGAACATAAAGAACCTCAAACCATTCCATCAGGTCATGGGAATGAGGTCTATAATTGTTACTGGTATTGGCATATCAAATACGACACGGGTAGCTTGCCAGGCTCTGCTGTGTGGGTAGCATACTCTTGTAGTCACCTCTAAATCCAGCATTTATTGATGAATCGAGCGGCTGTAAGCGGCCGAGCAAGCCGGGCTGTGATAGGCTGGTCTTCTGGGTGGAGTTCTGACGAGGGGGAAGTCCAGATGTGGAAAATGGAGGTCCTCATGGAGTGGGGGGGTCATCTGGCTTGTTGTGAGGCTCTGGTGGGGTGGCGGGCCAGGACTAGAACCTGCCATCCCTCCCGGTGCCTCATGAGCGGCTGGGCACAGTGGGAGCCAGTAGCAGCTCTGCCCCATGTCTGTCTCTGGATCAGCATACCTGGGCTGGATTAAAAAAGACTGCAGCAGGGTGGATCTCGATGAGCTGGGCTGTGATAGGCTGGTCTTTATTTATTATTATTATTATTATTATTACTATTATTATATTTTGCTTTTTGGGTCACACCTGGTGACGCTCAGGGGTTACTCCTGGCTCTGCACTCAAATACCCCTTCAGAATGCTGTGCCAATTTTCAAGCAATTGCAACTGCCAGAATCAGACACCACAGCAAGAAGCTAAAGAAGACTTTCAGGATTCACCAGTTCTCCCTTTCTTCCTTCTCCTGCGGGCTGAAGCAAGCCCTAACATTTTGGGGGCGATACCAAGACTGGAGTCTATGCAGAGCCTGGATGCAACAAGCACTGGGGCTGGAGCATCGCTCTTGGGTCTCAACGGCAGCTGTGCTCACGGTTCAGGGTTCACGCTTGGCGATCTGATGCTTAGAAGGATAAATGCACTCATGTACGTTTCAGTCTTGTTGCATGATTCTTCTGATCCTGTGGGCAAGTCCCACACATAGGTGAAGCTCCGCACTACCAAAACCACCTTATTCAGAAATAAGTTTTAGATGAAATTAGTGATGATGAGGTCACAATGCAGAACGATGGTCACTAACCCAGTAGAACTGGTGTCCTTATTAAAGGGAACATTAGGGAACAGGAGTGTTGGGGGGACACGCTCCAGTGAACTCTGGGTTTCTGCAGCTAAAAGCCATTTGTATTTGCCCCAAGGACGGGCCTCATGCTAGTCAGGTCCCTCTTGTGCAGATCACATCAGGAGACTGAGGGCAGGACTGGAAAGGCAGTTTGATTTTAATAACTCTTGGAATAGCGTTATGGTTTCTATCATGATTTCCATATCAGCTAGTTGGGGCACTTTTCTCATAACCCTCATGGCCCCCACATGGGACATCTAGAATATTTCCAGGAGGAAGCCTGTCCATGTTGGATCTTCTGTTAAGAAATAGCTCTAAGATCAAGGAAGGAGCCATGCTGCTTGCCTCCAGGCAAGAGAACTTGATTCTCAGTAAAACCAAAGGCAGAGTGCACCAAACTTCTCTGGGGCAGAACAGAAATGGACCTCGTGGGTGTTTGGAGGTAAATACCTGGCTGCATGAAGTTCAGGGTGTAAAATTATAATTTGATTACATAAATTGAATTACATTAAATCCTGAGATACTTTTGTTCTTAGGTGTGTTTCCCCCTCTCCACAAGTTTTCTCTTGCGGGAAAGGAACACATACCATCATGCAGCATCGACTGCCAGCCTCTTGTCATTAAAACGGATGGCCTGATACAGAAGGGTCCCACAATGAGCCTCCCTTGTGACCTGTGGGGTCGACTCTGTGTATTGTTCTCACCCCAGACCTAAGTGGCACAGCCTCCCAGGGGATAAATCCAGTTACTCACTTCTTTTCCACATCCTCAATGGTGTCAGGCAAAGGCTGATTTCTGGTTTCCGGGAGGAAGAAAATCAGAAGTGCAGCAAGGCTAGGACAGAAGCCATAGACGGCCCAGGGCACAATGGGGTGATCCACCTCCAGGGCCATCAAGAGGGGAGCTGCAGAGGCCCCACACCGAGAAGACAATGAGTCTACTCCAGAGCCCTTGCCCTGGAGGGCAGACAACAGCCCATCACAATCCAGGAAAAAGAGGCCTAGGACCTGGGTGATATTTCATTCCGAGCTGACTATAGGTCAACAGGGCACCGTTTGCTTTTCTTGGATTTTGGTGGTGGACTTTGGTAATTAATATTTGTTTTAGAGTTTTTTTTTCTTTTAGGTCTCTTGGAGTCTCTGTCCGGTTCAATTTTTTTTAAAAGTCTCATTTTCAACATTTAAAACAAAATGTTGTTCCAGTGTGCAAATACAGCAACCCCCTGAAAATGACATTTACCCTATATAGAAACTTGCCTATCTCTCTCTCTCTCTCTCTCTCTCTCTCTCTCTCTCTCTCTCCACACACACACACACACACACACACACACTAGCCAGGATGTTATCCATTACTCTATTCCTGAAGAGTATCCAAATGATATTACTGGTTTTGGCATATTGGGCTACACTGACACATGATAGGGTCAAATGGAAATATTACTGGCGCCCGCTCAAGCAAATCGACGAATAACGGGATGTCAAGTGATCAAGTGATCCAAATGATAAATGCGACGGTACATTAAAGATTAGCATGTTCTTGGCATAAGGTACTCAGCAATTTGTCTATAATCTATCAATAATGCTATTGCAATTGATAGCTTTCATAGCACCTGAATTTAATTGTACTTATCTCATATTAAGTGACATAAGTTGGAAAATCCCTATTTGGGAACCATTTGGGAACTCTGGCGGAGCAGCCACTATCATACCTGAGGACGGTAGGGATGAGTTCAGTGAAGTGAATTCCATATTCATTGAAACCAACACTAATTAAACATAGTGCCACACATGCTAAAGTCACACGTAGGATCTGCATTTCTGGAGGAAGAAAGAGAGATTATGAAATCTGACAGGAAGATATGCCAGATACCAGTAACAATTATAGACCTCATTCCCATGACCTGATGGAATGGTTTGAGGCTCTTTATGTTCCTGGAGCAAGCAGATGCCCTTGGGCTCTACTAGCATGAGACAGGACATATGGAGATGTTACTGGTGCCCGCTCGAGCAAATCAATGATGAACAGGAAGACAGTGACAGTGACACAATTGGCCAGAAAAATACTTTACAGGCATTTGTTTGTCTGAGTTTATTACAAAAATCTGCGCGGTGGTAGAAAGTACTGCATGGTAAATCAGTCGAGAAAAGCTGGGTCAGAAAGATTCTAGAGCGGGTAGGGCGCTTGTCTTGCGTGTTGCTGGCCCAGGTTTGATCCCTGGCACCACGTACGGTCGCCAGAGCATCACCAGGAGTTGTGCCTGAGTGCAGAGCCAGGTGCAAGCCCTGAGCATTGCTCTGTGTGCCCGGGACCTACCCCCAGAAATGGAGAAATGTCGAAATACTGATACACGTGTAATACTCACAATGGTCTGGGTAAGTGGAGAAAAAGTTGTCTGCCTATGTGACATTTGCCAGAACAGAATGGTAAATCTAGGGAAAACTTGTTTTTATTTCATCTGCCCCATTCGGAGTGATCCGGGGAAACCACGGAGTTCAAGAGTCACCAGAAACCCGGCAACTGGGCAATTACAGTAGAATTTAAGAGATTAAAATGGATTATGAGAAACCATCATGAACTGTTTTGTAAATCACAGAATATCAATAAAAATTCTTCTTCTGAGCAGCAGAAAAAATAAGATTCGCCATCCTGGTTTTCCTAGAAATTAGGGATTTTATGATGTAGTTTTACTTATAACACCAGGAATGTTTGAGGTAAACCGGAATGAACTAGCGAATTTGGTGTTTATTTTATATTGTGTTGCTGGGTATGTGTAAGAAAGTAACATAAGATTTGAACTCCTTCGTGAGTGGGTAGGTGGGAGAAATGTATCTAAAATTAATATTAGGCTGAGACTTTTAATTGGCAAAAAGTCACAATTTGGGGAATCACTATAGCAGTTTTAGCAAATAGTCCAATATGCAAAAATATCTGCATAAATCTAGATGTTATAGTTTAGGTCGGGGCCAGAGAGAACAGTGGTAGGGCTCTCGCTTTACAGGCAGCGGTCAACCTCAGCTCAATCTGGGCATCCCCAGTGTCCCCCCAAACACCACCGCAGTGATTTCTGGGTGCAGAGCCAGAAATCACCCTGAGCACTGCTGGGTGTGACACTTTCCCCACCCCAAAATATGCCCTGAAAAAATTTATAGTCTAGGTCAATAATATTAGAATTTATGAAAATGATATAAGTACATTTCACCTCACAATCAGTAAAATGCTCAAGACCTTACCCCAATGTTCAGTCCACCTGATCACCAACTTCCCACCATCCAGACTAACCCCAAGCCTTAGTTGGCACTATCAGTTCTGTAACCCACGGCCAAAGGTTAGTAGGTTTGACGCTGTGGTTTAACGTATATAACACAGGGGAGGAAGATCACTGATTCACTTCACTTAATGTGATTCCTCCCGTTCCATTCAGGTTGTAATAAAAGGCAATGTTTCATCTTTTCTTTTACCTCTCTCTCTCTCTCTCTCTCTCTCTCTCTCTCTCTGATTTTGTTCCATGCTTGGCGATGCTCAGGGATTCCTTCTGACTTGCACTCAGGAATTACTCCTCGTGGTTTGGGGGAACATTTGGGATGCCGGGATGGAACTCGCATCAGCTGCTTGCAAGGCAAGCACCTTCCTCGCTGTACTACCAACCCAGACGTTTTCCTCATGGCTGCATAGGAGTCCATTTAATTTAGATACGACAACTTCCTTACCCGCTCCTTTGTCGTTGGACACTGGGTTTTCCACACCCTGGTTAGTGTACTACACACTGAGAAACTGGATGCATTTATTTTCTACATGAATATAGTTTATGTCTTGGGACCAAGAAGGAGAATTGTGGGATCAGATAGGAGCTCTAGTCTCACTTTTTGGGAGGGAATCTCCATACTGTTGCCTAGAGGCTGAACTAGACAAATTCCTGCCAACAACGAAAGGGTGTCCTTCCCCTCACATCCCCACCAGTACCAGCTGCTTCCAGTCTATTTGGGGGTGGAGTGGGTGTCGTCTAAGAGTGCTCAAGCTTATTCTTGGCTCTGTGCTCAGGAGTAGCCATTGGTGGTGATGAGGACCCAAGCTGGGGTCAGCTGCATGAGGAACAAGAGCTCTAACTCTTTTAGCGTCTCACTGGTATTTTGATTTGTATTCCTAATAACAAGTGTCAATGCACCTGTTTTCACATGTAAACTGGCCATATACAATAAAAACTGTGGTAGTGAAATAAATTGACTTCGTTAAGACATTATAGATTAATGTATAATATAAAATATACCTGCCTTGGGAAGTACAGTGCCCTTTAAAGTTCTTCTAATGAGTACATATCACCATTTTTTCTTAATAAGGTCACCTAATAGGGAATCGTCTTTGAGCTGCCTGATTTATTATCCTTGATTTATTATTTATTATCCCTGCAGTAAACTTCTTTGCTACCCAAAATGGGTGTTGATTTTGGTCCCTGGAAACCGAGAAGATTCTGGGAAGGGCTAGAGTCATGGTGACTTAAAAGTGCGCTGACACACGGATGTATGTGGAGACGGAGAAGGAGTCTAGCTACCAAAACTGGCAACGAAGAGCCTGGGAAAATCAAGTGCTATGGTGTGACCTAACATTGGGTATGATTATAAGTTATAGGGCTCCATGATCGCTATAAAAATATACAGGGCTAGAGGAGAGGAGCGATCAGTTACTGTTCTAGAGAAACTGTCCAGAAAAAAATGGCACCAGTGCAGCAACGTCCAGAGTCCGATGAAGAGGTCTGAGCTTCCCTGCTGGTTCTTCGTGCTTTTTACCAGCGTCTTATTAGGAGAACTTGTTCTAAGCAGTTTGGCTTAGGGAAGTATTTCCCATTATTTGGCACTCTATTTACTCCTGCCTTCGGACTAGTGAAATTAATACAATCCCTATGGAATGAGGAAAAGACACCTCCCCGCCCGCAAAAAAAGTCTTCTCTTACCTTGTGGCACAAGACTGTTGCTAAAAATGAAAATTCCCATCAGGAAAAAGAGAAACATCTGGTTTAAACGATGGCCAGTATTACGCGAGTGCGAAATATCCAAGGAATCGAGCTGAGGTAGTGACAATTCCAAATAGTACCTGGAACAGGAAAATGTTGTTCCCAAAGTACTGTATATTGATCATAATGCCGTAGTATGGTAGGATGCTGGCGGCTCTGTGGGGGGGAACAAGAGAGGTGTGTGCGTGTGTGTGTGTGTGTGTGTGTGTGTGTGTGTGTGTGTGCTTGTGTGTGTATCCTGCGGCTAAAGCTAATTAAGGGTCACTGACCAAACTGTGCTAAAACTAGAGGACAGGTTGGTAGCAAAACGGAAAAATGTCCTACAAATAATCTTTTATTTTTTTAAATTTTTATTATACCACAGTGAAACATACAATTACAAAGGTGATCATAATTGGTTCTTGGTAAGTATACCAGCACCCATCCTCCACCAGTGCCCCATTTCCACCACCAATACCCCCCCTCCTGCCCACCCCCATGCTGCCTTAATACAGGTACCCCAGTTTCCTCTCTTTCTCTCTCTGTCTCTCTCTCTGTCTCTGCATCTCTGCCTCTTCTTTTACACATTGTGGCTAGCCCTGCAGATATTTGTGGCTGCCCTGCAGATATTATACAAATAATCTTAAGGAAAAGAGTTTTCCACAGAATCACTTTCTCATTTCTGTTATGTGAATCAGGGCAAGATCAGGCATCTATTTTCTGTGGTAATGGAGATCAGAGCAATCAATCAGTCATGGAGGAAGATGGGGAGGAGGGGCTGGGAGTTTGTCAGTGGCGGTCACTGTCGTGGGGTTTGCTGAAAACAGGAGATTCTGGGGGAATTGGAATATTTCAATTGGTTGAAAATTGGTTGCATTTTTGCTACTGAAATATTCACTGAGTTGTATTTGTATTTTCATATTGCTTCCCTTTATTTGTAATGTTCTTTATTGTTTATAACATTTTCTTTCATTTAACCTGAAGGAAGAAATAAAGAAAATTAACCCCCAAAATGTTGGAGCTCAGCCGGTCGCCGGCAGATATTGGGGCTTGGGGGGTTCCTTGGTTCTGTTTGGGGCCCATGACCGTCCCCCTGACTGATGGTCAAAGGAAGAAGACCACAGGCTCTAGAAAATCTGGAGCCCTTGTCTTAGTCTCCACTCACTCCTCACTCCACCTAACTCCGCACACACCACCGCCACACACTAAATCTGCTCCAGATATGTACTTTACAGAAGTTCGGGAAGGGGGGTTACAAGAGGTGATGGACCTTAATCCTGAAATGATCATGTGAGACAAAATTCTTACTTTCAGGGACCTCCCATGGAGATGGATTTTTTTTCAGGGTGGGGATATAGACCCTCCCAGGACAAGAGTGGAACCCTGGAGTGATGTTAGGACAGATAGGTAAGAGAGAAGCAACCTTCATTTATGACACAAAACCCAGGAGACAGAGGGCTATCAACAAAGAGTGACCCAACACCAAAATCCCGATTGCCCTGGGAGTTCCCAACACCAGACTTCAGTGACGAGCATGGTACCACACGATCCACACCTCACTGTGTGACGCAGAGGGAGCATGGTGCCACGCGATCTACACCTCACTGTTTAAGCAGTTCCATGTGAGTCTTAATTTTGTTTTGTTTTGGGGCCATTCCAGCTCAGGGCTTACTCCTGGCTCTGTATTCAGGAATCACTCCTGGCGGTCCTTGTGGGGACTATATAGGATGCTGCATGCCAGGAAAGCCCCCTCCCTGCTCTGCTATCATTCCAGTTCCCTATGTGAGTCTGTTAAAAAGCTATGGGAGTTTCCAAACACGGCAGCTATTTGGGGGTGTTTTCTTCATTCCTCGTTCATGGGGAATAATTGCAATCCCCGATCCCCATCAAGAATGGGGTTCAACGGGTTACCCGTGCCTGCCGGCGTAGATTCTTCATATCTACATATGATAGATTCTTCATATCTCCAAGTCAGTTTTTAATAGCCTACAATAGCCTACAATAGCCCTCACAGTCTACAATAGCCCTCACAGCCCTATTGTAACCCTTGACATGAACAGATCCCTGTCTCCACTCCCCTAATAATTTAGTCCTGGGCTGAAGCTTACCTCACAAAGGCCAGGATGCAGATCCTCTTGCGCAGGACGGGGGTGCGGACCAGGTCAAACATAGTTGTGCTTTTCTGTGCTTCTTCTAGCTCCTGCTGCATGGTGACTCTCACATTCTGTAAGCACAACAAACGTGTATCATTTACCAACATAGTACAAGGTACTGTGGAGAGCCTCCACACACAATGTGACAAGAAATGTGTTTTCTTTCCTCCCACCCTGTAATATATTCTACATGCAATCACAGGTGTGAAAGAGCTATGAAAAAGTACATAAGGAGTTAGAAATTCTAGGAACTCATAGAGCAGCAACGAGATTTTGAAAGCGAGGCCACAGAAAGGGTGCCCAGAACCTGCGCAAGTGTATAGGCGGAGATTCAGATCAGGAAGTGAGTTACCGGAAGAGGTAACTGCATTGCTCAGAGCTTCCTGTGTAGGGCAGTACCGGAAGTTAGGGCGGTGAACTTATAGTCCCAGCTGGACCTCACAGGAAAAGCACCCTTTCCAGCTACCAGAGGGCAGACGGCAGTTTATACCTTCCTTCAAATCAGGGACTTTTTTTTTTTTTTTGCTTGTTTGTTTCATTTGTTTTGTTTTAGGCATATCCAGTGATGCTCAACCTCAGTGGTGACCATGTGGGATGCCGGGGATTGAACCTGGGCCAGCTGTGTGCAAGGCGAGCCCCCACCCGCTGTACAACTGTTCCAACCCCAGGAATTGCCTTTTTCCCCCTGCTCACCTCTATGTTCAGAGTTTCCTCAGCGTCCTTCATACCATTTATACATGCTACTTTTTTTCAGTGCCTTTAAGCTTTTATCTGGTTTATTGACGATAATCAGCCACCGAGCAGATTCTATCATCCATCTGTTGAAAGAAGAGCATAAAGTGTAGTCACCTCTCTGGTAGTTGGCATTAATTAAGCATAAAAGTTTAGTCAGCTCTCTGGTAATTGGCATTAATTAATGACTAGAGACATTTCTGCCATCCAGCTAATATCCCCCTATTGGGTTGGGAAGAGACACCGGAAGAGAGTCACTCCAGACCCATCCACTCCAGACCCACAGCTGTACCACTCGGCTCCAAGTGGAAGCAGCCCATGGAGTTCCAGAGGGCAGTAAAGGCTTGGCCAGCTCCTGGCCGAGTCCAACATAGCTCCAAGGGTTTGCTCACTCTTGCGGCGGAGGGCCACGCAGGCTGGACTTGGAGCTGTGATTTGGGCTCCTCCACCCATTCCTGCACCTCCATGTCAGCGGGTGTGGCTGTGAGCTCCCAACCACCACAGCCAGCAACCCTGGAAGAGAGACACTCTAGACCCACAGCTGCGCTGGTGCGCGACTGCTCCGCGGCCCTGCAACAGTCTTAGATAATACTGGAAGTTAGGACCAGGTCCTTCCCAGGATCTTTCACATTTATACACTGTATACAGTTCTAGGCAGGTTTTAGGTGTGGCCCGTCATCCCAGTGAGCCTAGCAAGAAGCCAGAGGAAACCTCACATCATGAGGTCAGTCATTCTCAATATCTGGATTCCACAGCTCCTCAGAGCTCCACCCAAGAGAAAAGCTGATCTCTCCCTGTTGAGGTTTATCAGTAAATGTTCGAGATGAGAGCCTACTACTGAGAGTGTACCACCTACATGGCAGATCCTGGCAAGCTACCCATGTTATATCTGATATGCCAAAAACCAGTAACAATTATGGGCCTCATTCCCATGACCTATAGGAATGGTTGGCATGGTTTGAGGCTCTTTGTGTTCCTAGAGTGAGCAGATTCCCTTGGGCTACACTTGCTTGTGACAGGACTTACGGAGATGTTACTGGTGCCCGCTTGAGCAAATCAATGAACAATGGGAATACAAGTGATACAAGTGAAGTGATTGGGTTGGGAATAGAAACCCATGTTGTCTAAAGACATTGTAGAATGGCACGTCTCATTCTGTATTAGCCCTCTTTTCCACCTAGGATGTGTAATTTAAACATTTTACTTTATGGTACATTTCAGCTTACCACCACCCCACTCCAAGCCTAACTTTCCTTTTAAACAAATTATTCTATTTATCCTCTCCCCACCCATATTTCTTAAAAAATTATTTTACTTAAAAACAAAGAAATTGTAGAAAAATAGAATAACCATTTATGCAGTGGGCTTCTGTGGGTAGAAATACATACTTAAAGAAATACATACTTTAGAGTCATATCACATTATTATTATATAATAACATCTATATTATATTATAGTATATAATATTATACTATATAATAATTATTATTATTATTCTTTTTGCATGTGTGTCGCACCTGACTGTGATCTCCCATGTACAAGACAAGTCACCAGGTAGGATTTTTTGTGCGAGTTCCGCCCATCCCAACAGGATGGGTGGAACTTGCCACCAGAGACATTTCCTGCTGACGGATTAAGCTCTTCACAGAAACATTTCTGTATTGGATTTTATGAGCTGCATATTTTTAGGACTTTTGTTTGTTTTGGGGCCACATCTGGCAATGCTCAGGGGTTACTCCTTGCTCTGTGCTCAGGGGTCAATCCTGGAGGTGCTCCTTGTGGGATGCTGGTGATCTGGAGGTGCTCCTCATGGGATGCTGGTGATCTAACCCAGGTCAGCCATGTGCAGACCAAATGCCCTACCTGCTGTTTTTTGTTTTCTTTTTTAGTCACACTCAGCAATGCTCAGAGGTTACTCCTGGCTCTGCATTCAGGAATTACTCCTGGCAGTGGTTGGGGGGACCCTATGGAATGTCAGAGATTGAATCTGAGTTGGTCGTGGTGCAAGACAAACACCCTCCCTTCTGTACTATTGCTATGGCCATAGGCTCTCTCTTTTATTCCCTTAAATTTTGTGCCCCACTAGGCTGTGCTTGGGGATTACACCTGGCGATGCTCAGGGACTATATATACTTGGTGTTGGGAAAGGAACCTAGTGAGATGCATGCAAGGCAAGTGTTTTACCCGCAACACCATCTCTCTGCTAAGCACTAAGACAAAGGGTGGTACAACCACACTGATGCCAGTCTGTGGAGGCGAACACCACCCTCATCAGTGCCCAGTAGGAGGGTGGTGTCACAGCTCTGTCCACAGGCTCTGAATCTCAGTCCTGCCTACTTAGCCCCCCAGTTCCCCTTACACTCAGGTTCCAGTATTGGAAAAGCCACAGACTTGTAGGCACAACCAGCTCAGAACCAAATGATGTCCTGCTAAAGTGGGTACCCTAGAGGAATTACTCATCCAAACTGGAGAACACCCAGCATAAAAGGGCCCCGAAAGGTTCAGTTAGGTGCCAGTACCACTGTATCAGAGACTGGGAATTGCTATATATGCTGTGATATTTCTGTCCCTCTAGGTGTTGCAGGTATGGCTGCGATGCCCAGCTGTGTCGGCAGGTGGCAGACAGGAGACAGGCTTGTCTACACCCAGGGCTCTGCCCCATGGACCCTGGTAGGTTGATGGTCTGACATAGAAAGAGACGGGGCCCCTGGGATAAACCCAGAGCCATGGCAGAGCCTGGCAAGCTACCTGTGGTGTATTTGATATGCCAAAAACAGTAACAGTAATGGATCTCATTCCCAACAGATGGAGACATTACTGGTGCCTGCTCGAGCAATTTGATGATCAACTCAACTATGACTAACTTTGTAATTCAATGTACTGGAATACTGCATGTCCAAAGATCAACTATGAATAACTTTGTAATTCAAGGTACTGGAATACTATTATGTTCAAAACTACACTATGAATAACTTTTTAACTCAAGGTGCTGGAATATTGTATGTCCAAAAACTCAACTATGAATAACTTTGTAATTCAAGCTTTAATAAAAAAAAATCCCACCATAGTTGCAAAGATCAGCTTGCTGAGTAGCCTTCATAGGGTACATGTAAGGACAATCTCTAGTCACTGCCAAGGTCAGTTGAATCGTTAAACCATTTCAACTGCCAGATACCAGTAAGAAAAGCATTGGACCAGAGCTCTGGCCAGCTGGAAATTTTGGTACTAAAGCAGTTGCTGGGCTTGGGGGTCACAAATTCAATTGTTGACCAAGTACACATAAGTCAGAGCTGCAGGCACCAGATTGATCTTGCAAACGTTTGAGAAATCATCACAAGACAATGGTGGATACCAGAAATTCGTAGAATCACAGGCACAAGCCTTCATCTGTGACCATTTTCTGAGAAGGAAATCTCAGAACAACTGGAACTTGGAACTCAACCTTTAATTTATGTGAAATACCAGGAAAAACAAACACACAAAAAAGAAGGAATTTAACTAGATCAACAGACACAGAAGACCAGGAAAGTCCTCAAGTGTCTCAGAATTGTGGATGCAGCCTGAGGTTGACAGAGAAATACTCTGTTTAATGTTCAACTCACTCGGGAAAGATTGGAAGAGAGGTTCAAGAAAACCAAAGAAAAATTAAAGCATTCAATGAAGCAGAATTGAAGGAGCTGATGAACAGAGTAGCGTGACTCAGCAGAATGGAAGAAGCTGAAATTAAATTAGTAATTGAATTAGCAAGAAGACAAGGTATATACCAGTATCAATAAAGAAGAGGCCATTAAAATTATTGAATTAAAAAAGAATACAAAAAATTCAACATTTTAATTGACAACAGTAAGAGATAAAACGTAGACATCATCAGAATTCCTGAGGGAGAGGAAAGAGAGAAAAGGAAAAATGACCGAAAGACGAGAACATATCCGAGAACCTTCCCAGTTTGAGGAGAAAACCTTAATGCTATTCCAGGGAGACAAATGAAAGGAATCTGAACAGGAGATGGCCAAATGTCATTTGTAATCAAATAGCTAGAGTTAGATTCCTTAAACTGATGAAGGAGAAGCAAAGCTTCAATATAAAAGAAATAACGAAAGTTCACATGAGATTTATCAAGTGAAATTCTAGAAGAATAAAGAAAATGAAATGGCCAAAGTATTGGAGGAAAAGACTCTGCAATCAAGATTCTCTATCCTGCAAGGGCAAAGCTTAGATCTGAGCGACTGATAAAAACGTTTTTCAACAAACAGCAGTTGAGGACATTTGTTGCATCTAAACTAACTCCAAAGAAATAAAGAAGCCCTCCTATATAAATGGAAAATGGAAAAAGCAACCAAAATCTTCATATAGAAATGGCAACAATTTCAGTTATATCAACAATTACTCTAAATGTCAATGGATTGAGCTCTCTGAGTCACTGGTTGGATCAGGAAAAGAAGTTCAAAATCTAACTTTCTGCTGCCCCCCAGAAACACATTTGATGTCTCATGTTAAACACCAGTTCATAGTGAAAGATTGGGAAAAATCACATAGGCTGACAGTAGACTATAGGGGCAGAGACAATCATATTTGTATAAAACCAATTATTGTTTAAGGTAAAGAATACAATCAAAGCCAAGGATGAGCATTACATATTGGTTAAGGGATGAATATATTAGAAAGACTTAATTAATGCTTATCAACATGACTGTATCACTGTCTTCCCGTTCATCATCGATTTGCTCGAGCGGGCACCAGTTAACATCTCCATATGTCCTGTCTCATGCTAGTAGAGCCCAAGGGCATCTGCTTGCTCCAGGAACATAAAGAGCCTCAAATCATTACATCAGATCATGGGAATGAGGTCTATAATTGTTACTGGTATTTGGCATATCAAATACGACATGGGAGGCTTGCCAGGCTCTGCCGTCGGGTGGCATACTCTTGTAGTCACCTCTAAATCCAGCATTTATTGATGAACCGCACGGCCGCAAGCAGTCGTGCGAGCCGGGCTGTAATAGGCTCTTCAAATGTGTAGATGAATAATTTCCTCAAAAGCTTCTAAATGTTATTGTCTATAAGTAATGAGGTACTCTGGGTAAGCCTGATAGTCATAAAAACAACAAATAAGGTGGGATCCTGCACATCATCTGTGACGGTATCATACAGGTCAGTAGGATTTCGATGATCCTTTGGAGGAGGCACAATCACTGTATCACTGTCTTCCCGTTTGTCATCGATTTACTCGAGCGGCACCAGTAACTTCTCCATATATCCTGTCTCATGCTAGTAGAGCCCAAGGGCATCTGCTTGCTCTAGGAACATAAAGAACCTCAAACCATTCCATCAGGTCATGGGAATGAGGTCTATAATTATTACTGGTATCTGGCATATCAAATATGACATGGGTAGCTTGCCAGGCTCTGCCGTGCGGGTTAGGGTTAGAGGAGTGATTCCCAACTGTGTAAATTCTGGTGAGAACTTGCACATAATACGTGTACTTTTTCCCATTGGCATCTGGCCTGTGTAATGGTTAGCACTCTGGTCTCTGAATCCAGCTTATCAACATAGAGGCACCGAATAAGGGTAACAAAGTTTACAGAGCAATTGCTAATAGACCTGAGAGACGCATCAGAGACAAGACAGTAGTAGGAGACTTTAAATTTCTTCTCGCCATTAGACATATCAACTAGACCGGACATCATTGAAAACCAAAAACCCTCAATGAAGATTCAGAGCAGGAGGTCTTATCACTTGATCACTTGATCACTTGAATCCCGTTATTCATCGATTTGCTCTAGCGGGCGCCAGTAACATTTCCATTGGACCCTATCACGTGCCAATGTAGACCAATGGCATCTGGTTGATTCAGGAATATGAAGAGCCTCAAACAGTTCCTTCAGGGTCTTTACAAGGAAGTCTGACCATCTTGTAGGTGGGCGGCCACGTGATCTTTTGACATCCCATGGGATCCAGTCAGTAATGGCTCTAGTCCAGCGGTTGTCTCCAAATCGCATTACATGTCCAGCCCATCTGATTGTCAACACCTTGGCAAATGAGACAGCGTCCCTGATTCTGGAATAGCGATGGAGGTCAGAACTCCGGATTCCTTCCCTCACTTGAGTGAGGCGTGATATTCCAAGCTCTTTCGATTCCTCTCTGGGGAGACCGGAATAGCATTTTCATCCTGCTTTCGTAGGGCCCAGGTCTCTGAGGCGTATGTTAATGCAGGGAGAATGGTGGAGTCAAAGAGATGTGCCCAGAGCCGGAGGTTCTTTGTCCTTTTAGCTATTTCTTCGATGCCTTTGAAGGCATTCCATGCTGCTTTCTTCCTCCCGCGCAGCTCAGGTTTTAGGTCGTTCATCATGTTGATTTCTCGACCTAGGTACACATAACTGCTGCATTCAGAGATGTTTGTTCCATTGAGAGTGAATGGGGCCTCTGGAACTAGTTCATTCTTCATAAACATTGTTTTCTTTAGATTCAGCTGTAGACCTATCTTTCCACATTCTTGGTCGAAGTCAGCCAAGTACACAAAAAATCATGCCGCTTGGCTAATGTTTGGTATTATTAGAACGATGTCATCAGCGAAGCGGAGGTGGTATAGTTGCCGACCATCTATCTTCACTCCCATTCCTTCCCATTCTAATTGTTGCATGATGTTCTCGAGGGTGGCGCTGAAGAGTTTTGGTGAAATGGTATCACCCTGTCGAACCCCTCTTTCACATTAATGATCACTTCTTTGTAGAATGGTGAGATCCTGGTGGTGAATCCGTAATACAACTCACGAAGGATCTTGATGTATTGGGTTTGAACACCCTGTTTGGCTAGGGCTTTGATGACTGCTTCAGTCTCCACAGAATCAAAGGCTTTCTGTAAATCAATGAATGTGAGACAGAGTGGCATCTTGTACTCCCTACAAACCTCAATGAGCTTGGTTACTGTGTGGATATGGTCGATTGTGCTGAATCCTTTCCGGAAGCCTGCTTGCTCGCATGGTTGTCCTTCATCTAGTGTTCTGCTAATCCTGTTCAGGATGACTCGTGTAAACAGCTTGTAGATGACGGACAACAGGCAGATGGGGCGTTAGTTGCCGATGTCGTGAATGTCTCCCTTCTTGAACAGTAGAACTGTCCTGCTGGTTTTCCATTGGGAGGACACCTTGCATTCGGACAGATAGCGTGTGAAGAGCCGAGCTAGTGTATTGATGAGTACCGACGGCAGATTCTTCAGGTGTTCGGGTCTGACTTTGTCTGGGCCTGGTGCTGTTCCCTTCTTTACCGACGAGATGGCATGTCGGATTTCAGAAGGGAGAACGTTGGGAATGACATATCCATCCTGTGGAATTTGGTATGTGGGCAGGTGGATGTGGCTATCAAAGAAGGGGTCTTATATGGTGATTAAAGGCAGATATCAATCATTAAGAAAATTGGGAAAAGGTCCAACATTTGGAATCTAAACAGTGTATGGTTAAATACTCCTGGATGAAAGAAGAAATCAAGAAACAAAAAGATTGGGAAGGAAAGGGGGAAAACTGGGGACACTAGTATTGGGAAATGGGCACTGGGGGAGGATGGGTGTTGGAGCACTGTATGACTGAAACCCAGTCATGAACAGCTTTGTGATGGTCTATCTCACTGTGATTTAATAAAAAACAAACAAACAAAAAGACTCCCTTGAAAGAGAATGAAGGCACAAAACATTATACTTAATGGGACATAGCAAAAGCAGTTCTAAGGGGGATTTCGTGAGACATACAGGTTGACATAGGGAAAGAAGGAAAAGCACACATCAATTTCCTAGCCTCACAGCTTGAGGAAGCAAAAGGCAAATCAACCCAAAAAACCCCTGAAGTAAGTGAAAGGAAGAAAATAGTAAAAGTTAAAGTGGAAATCAGTGACTTAGAAATCAAGAAAACAATACAAACAGTTAATAAAATTAGGAGATTAAACAATGAACAAGATTGGAAAAAATAGAAAGTTTTTCCCCAAAAATTTGAAAAAAAATTTCTCCATTTAAAGGGAGAAATTGCAACAGACACTTCATAAACAGAAAATATCTGAAATGTTCCAACGTTTTCATCATATAGCTCTCCAACCTTTTTTGTTAAATTCATTCAGAGGTACTTGATGTACTTGGACACTGTTTTGAATGGGATGTATTCTTTGATCTCTTTATCTTCTGGCTTACGTTAGTTTACAAGTGTACATGATTTTTGTGTACTGACTTTGTTAGCTATATTGGTTTATTGTTTCTAGAAGTCTTTTTGTGAATTATTTTGGATTTTCTATGTATAATATCATAGCACCTGCAAACAGATAATTTAGCTTCTTTTTCAATTTTGACCCCTTTGATTTCCTTTTCTTGCCTGATTGCTCTTTTAGGGCTTCTAATGCAATGTTGAATAAGAGAGGAAACAGTGGACACCCTTTTCCTGTATCTGATCTCGGTGGGAATGCTTTCATTGTTTCGCCATTAAGAATACTATTTGTTGTAGGCTTGTTACCGATAGCCATACCATCTTTTTTTTTTTTTTTTTTTTTGCTTTTTGGGTCACACCCGGCAATGCTCAGGGGTTTCTCCTGGCTCTGCACTCAGGAATTACTCCTGGCGGTGCTCGGGGACCATATGGGATGCCGGGGATCGAACCCGGGCCAGCATGGGCCGGCTGCGTGCAAGGCAAACGCCCTACCCGCTGGGCTATCTCTCCGGCCCCAGCCATACCATCTTGAGGAAGGCTCCTTTCACTCCTATTATGTTTAATTTTTTTTTTTTAATCGTATATGGATGTTGGATCTTGTCAAAAGCTCTGATTTTTTTTGATCATATGATTTTTATCTTTCCTTTTACTGTTGTGTTGTATTACATGAATTGATTTCTGTGTATTGAACCATCCTTGCATCCCTGAGATATGTTTCCCTTGATTGTGGTGTATTTTCTTTTTATATGCTGTTGAATTCAGTTTGCTAAGATTTTGTTGAGGATTTTGGCATTGATGTTCATTAAGCAGATTGATCCGGTTTACTTTTTTTTAGCAATGTCTCTGTCTGCTTTGGGTATCAGTGTAACGTTGGCTTCATAGATGGTGTTACTAAGGATTCCTATTTCTCTGATATTTTGGAAGATCTTAAGGATCAACTGGAGATCTATAGCATGAGAACTCCAAAACACAAGAAAGAAAAAGAAGTCCTTAGAAAATGGAAAAATATCCCATTCTCTTGGCTTGGAAGAACAAGTATTGTCAAAATGGCCATCTTGCCTAAACTATTGTATAGATTGAAGGCAGTCCTTATCCAAATTCAGATAGCATTCTTCAAGGACTTAGAACAATAATAATAAAGTTTGTATAAAATCACAAAAGACTCTGAATAGCCAAAAACATACAGAAAAATAAGAAACTGGGGGGTGGTGGATTTATTTCATTACCTACACCCAGGGCTCTGCCCCGTGGGCCCTGGATGGTGGATAGTCTGACATAGAAAAAAGACTGGGCCCCCTGGGATGAACCCAGAGCCATGGCAGAGCCTGGCAAGCTACCTGTGGTTTATTTAATATACCAAAACAGTAACAATAATGAATCTCATTCCCAATGAATGGAGACGTTACTGGTGTCTGCGCAAGCAAATTTATGAACAATGGGAAGACAAGTGACAAGTGATCTAACTTGAAACTGTACTATAAAGTTATAGTGATCAAAACAGTGATCTAATCACTTGATTCAAGTGATCAAGTGATTAGAATAAGGATAGACCATTTGACCAATGGGTCAGAATAGAATATCCAAGGACAACCACCCAACAACATGGTTAGCAGAAGGGTCAGTGCTATTTTTTTGAGCTGCTTCTCAAACTTCACAGAATAAAACAATGAAGGACATGGGTCTTAGGTCCTACAATCAGAACATATTCAAGGTATAGGGAAAGAAGTACATCCCAATTCAATATTCAATTGATTTCAGGTTCCCATAAGACCAAGTGAGAGAGAAGCACATACCTTGAGATAAGAAAGAAAACAAAGTGAGGTACAGACAGCACTAGCTGCAGCGCGCGCCAGTCTCGGATGACATAAGCCAGTCCTCCCAGGAGCATGTATCCAGCACCAAAAGCACAGGATATTATTGCTACTATCATGGATTTCAACCTGGATCTTACCCACTCAGAATCTGAAACAAAAAGGGGTGGGAGTGGTGATGGATATTAATGGCAGATAAAGGTGAGATTTAACGATTAAATTCAAGTATGTGAACACAGAGAAAAATCAAAATGGTTGACTTACTGAGCATGGAGACGTTTGTTATGATGGTGCATGCAGAACAGCCCACCAGAAAGCGTAGTGAGCAGTAAGTGAGGAAGGTGGGAGCGAAGGCTACACAGCTCCCAAGAGATGGCAAGCTGGAGAAAAACAGACTCTGAGAATCAACTTTCTCCCGAACCTAAGAAGAGAAGAGTCAGGTTCGAATTGGGGGGAGGGCAGTAATAATAATTCGTGCTAACAACTTGAGAATATGAGAACATGCTCTGAAATTTAGAGATGGTTTTATAGGTGGTCTTTGTGGAAGAAAGCTGGAACATTCAAGAGCCAAGCCAACAATAATACTCCCTCAAAAGTAATACTTCATGCTTATAAAATAAATACCCACACTCCACCAACACCAAAATGCCTGTCCACACCAGCAGAATGCCAATATTCCTTCACCACTCTCTAGAGTGCTTCTCAGACTCCTCTCTGGTAGACTCCGTTCTGGAAGGAGACTCTAGGATTTCTTGCCGTGGGCCATTCTCTATTTCCTTCTTGCATTTGTCTTTCTTCATGTAGTATGATGCTCTCCACTTTCATTATTGCAATGTTTCTTTTCTCACGGCTGAGTCGCATTCAGTTTGTGTATATCCCAAGATTGACTTCTACTCACCTGCTATGTGGAACTTAGAGTGTTTCCAGATCTTGGTTATTTAAATAGCATGGCAATGGACATAGGTGTGCATGTATCTTCATACATTTATTTTATTGTGCTCTTTGGATAGATGCCAATGAGTGTAATTTCTGGATCATTTGAAGGTCTTTCATTTTCTGACAAGTCTCCAACTTATGTTCCATAGAGACTGACCCAACCAACAATCCCACCAACAATGAATGAGTTCTTTAATCACCACATCCCCACCAAAACAGGTTGTTTCCAGACTTGTTGAAGTAGGCCTTTCTCACCGGCGTGAGGTATGTAACATCTCGCTGATGACCCTTTTATCGTTGTATAATGCTATTTACCCTTTAACTAAAAGTCTTCATCGTTTAATATAAAAGCAGCTATGCCAGGACAACCAGTTCTTCCTTTGGTCATCATAAGTATGGAATACACACACATATATGATCAACGAAAAGACAAGTGATACAAGTGATATATATCATTTGTATCACTTGTCTTTCGTTGATCATCAATTTGCTCGAGCAGGGGCCAGTAATGTCTCCATTAGTTGGGAATGGGTTCCATTATTGTTACTGTTTTTGGCCTATCTCTCTATCTCTCTATCTCTCTATCTCTATATCTCTATATCTAGATACCTAGATACCTAGACACTTAGACACGTATACACATATACATGTGTATACACATATATACATACGCATACGTATACGTATACATATACATTTGATTTTAGGGCTACACCCGGTGATGCTCAGGGTTTTCCCTGGCTCTGCACTCAGGAATAACTTCTGGCAGTGCTTGGGGAACTATATTGAGTGCCAGGTATTTAACCTACCTTGGTTGCATGCAAGACAAGTGCCTTACCTGCTGTACGGTAGCTCTGGTCTCACAATGGAATACTTTTCTCTGCCTCCTCTCTTTCAGCCCATGTCTGTCCTTAGGTTAATAGTTTCTTAGATAAAGCATAGATTTTATCTTGTTCTATATCAGTTTCCCACTCCATAGCCATTGATTAGAAATTTCAGTACATTTATATTTGGAGTATTATTAGTAAGAACTTATTATTGCTCTTCTATCTGTTCATTTGGAAAGGGCTGTGGGCCACCCCTGTTGGTGCTCAGGAACTTGTTCCAGCTTGTGCTCCAGAGTCACTCCTGGCTATGCTCAAGAGATCCTGTCCACGATGGCCACATGCAGGGTAAGCGCCTCAACTCCTATACTTTCTCTCTGGCAATAATTATTTTTCTGTGTGTTTTGTAGTTCTTTTGGCTTTTGTTATTATTATGGTTTTTTCCATGATTTGATTATTTCTCTGTTATTGTGATTTCATTCTTTTATTTTGTATATCTACTGTATCATCTTTAGTGGATACCATGGGTTTACATGTAATATTTTACAGTTAGTTTATTTTAAGTTGACACAGCTAAAATCATATGCTGAAGATCAACACTTTTCACATGCACAATTTCTGTAGCTCATGTCAAATTTTACTTCTTTACATATTATTTCCTGAATCAACCAGATGCCATTGGGCTACATTGGCACGTGATAGGGTCCAATGGAAATGTTACTGGCGCCTGCTCGAGCAAATCGATGAATAACGGGATTCAAGTGATCAAGTGATCAAGTGATTTTTTGCCTTTTCAGGTAGGATTGAAAATTCTTTTTTACAGTATGATCAAACAATTGAGTAGTATAGTATTCTGTTTGTCTTTTTTTCTTATTGTTAGCAACAAGATGTATGTTTTCACATTGCTGGATATCTTTTTTTTCAAGTGGAAGAACTAACATTAGCTCTTATTGTAGGGTGGATCTATGGGTGATGAATTCTCTTGATTCTAATTTTATACAGACTTTATTTCTCTTTATGTAATGACAGTTTTCCCAGATAAAGTATCTTGTTGACAGGTTTTCTTACTTCAATATTTTGAGTGTATCTTCCCACTCCCTGCTGGCCTGCAGTTTCTGCTGTAAAATCTAATTACAGTCTTTTAGGAACCCCCGATGTGTAACATATCACTTTTTTCTTATTTATTTTGAAAAGATCTATCTTTAAATCATGACAATTTATTTATAATGTGCCTTCGTATAGACATCTTTGGGGTCTACCTACTTAGGAATATTTAAATATCTCTTCCTAGATATTCTGAAAGTTACCAACTATTATTTCCTTAAACAATAATCCTGTTGCCCTTCCTTCCTTCCTTCCTTCCTTCCTTCCTTCCTTCCTTCCTTCCTTCCTTCCTTCCTTCCTTCCCTCCCTCCCTCCCTCCCTCCCTCTCCCTCCCTCCCTCCCTCCCTCCCTCCTCCCTCCCTCCCTCCCTCCCTCCCTCCCTCCCTCCCTCCCTCCCTCCCTCCTTCCTTCCTTCCTCCCTCCCTCCCTCCCCCCTCCCTCCCTCCCCTCCCTCCTTCCTCCTTCCTTCCTTCCTTCCTTCCTTCCTTCCTTCCTTTCCTTCCTTCCTTCCTTCCTTCCTTCCTTTCCTTCCCTTCCTTCCTTCCTTCCCTTCCCTCCTCCCTCCCTCCCTCCCTCCCTCCCCCCTCCCTCCCCTCCCTCCCTCCCCTCCTCCCTCCCCTCCCTCCTCCCCTCCCTCCCTCCCTCCCTCCCTCCCTCCCTCCCTCCCTCCCTCCCTCCCTCCCCCTCCCTCCCTCCCTCCCTACCTCCTCCCTCGTTCCCTCGTTCCCTCCCTCCCTCCCTCCCTCCCCTCCCTCCCTCCCCCTCCCTCCCTCCCTCCCTCCCTCCCTCCCTCCTTCCTTCCTTCCTTCCTTCCTTCCTTCCTTCCTTCCTTCCTTCCTCCCTTCTCCCTCCCTCCCTCCCCTCCCTCCCTCCCTCCCCTCCCTCCCTCCTCTCCTTCCTTCCTTCCTTCCTTCCTTCCTTCCTTCCTTCCTTCCTTCCTTCCTTCCTTCCTTCCTTCCTTCCTTCCTTCCTTCCTTCCTTCCTTTTTTTTTTTGTTCTTGAGCCACACCTGACAATTCTCAGGGGTTGCTCCTGGCTCTGCTCTCAGGAATTACTCTTGATGATTCTGGATGCCAAGAATGCTGGGTATCGAACCTGGGTTTGCTGTCTGAAGAGAAAACACCTACCTACTGTACTATGACTATGAACCCAGTCCTGTCCCTTTCTTCCCTTTCTGATGTACTGCAGAACATTTACTACTTTACTGAACTTTGTCTCCTAAATTGTTTGCTTTCTAAATTCTTCAGGTTTTTATTGCTGTGGGGGTTGGGGGTTACTCTTCTAACTGGACAGTTTGAAGGTGTCCTTCTCAAGGTGGCGTGCTTGGTCTTCTGCATGGTTGAGGTTAATATTTAGTCCTGGCTGAAAAACTCAAAGAATCACATTATTAGACTCAAATTTTTCTATTTCATTTTCATTGTTTGTTTCTTTGCGAAAAATAATTAAAAAATTTTATTTTAGGTGCTTGATTTATAAAACGATTAAGGTAGGGTTTTAGTCATAGAACGTTCTAGCAGCACCTTCTACCAGGGCGTCTTCTTTCTGCTGCTCTCCCAGAGTTCCCCACTGCTCGCCCTCCTGGGCTAAGAATCCTACTGAGACCATTTTTCAGTTTCTGTTGCTTTGTTTATTTGTTATTCTCCTACGATGCTTCTTTATATCTCACATATGAAGGAGACCTTTCTGTGTCTGACCCAGTCTTCTGACCAACTTCACTTAGCTGATTACGCTCCAGATCCATTCACGCAGCAGCAAGCAGCATGGTTTCACCTTTCCTTAAAGCTAAGTTGTGTTCCTTGGGGGTCTGCACCATCCTTTCCTTATCCAGACATTTGTTCTTGAACGTTTCCATATTTTGACTATTGTGAAAAGTGCTGTAATGAACATAGGAATGCAAATGTCTAAATGTCTTTTGTGAATAGTTTTAGGTGTTTACTTTTTTTGTAAAATTAAACTTGTTTTGGTCATTTATTGTTTCCTGGCTTTTACTTAACTCTCTGTGGTGTCTTGTAGTTCACAGAGTTTGTTTGAGATGATTTTCCCCAACTATGGATGAATGGATCAATAGCTGATGATCAATGAATGTGGTATATATACATAGTGGAATATTATGCGGCTCTAAGAATGGATAAAAATTCATGCAATGTGTTATGACATGGACGGAATGAAGGGACATATAATATTAAGTGAAATTGGTTATAAGGAAAGTGATAGATACAGAATGTCTATCACTATTAGGGTCTCATAACTGTTAGGGTCTCATAATTGAGGCTTAATGGAGTGGCGGGAGCTCCATTAAGCTATATGTATGTATCTTCAAATAGGCTGAACTGTGTCTTGGAGCATCTTCTCTGTTGGTACAGTCACCTGTCCTCTTCTTTCTAAGTAAAGTGTTTTGCCATACTCTCTCTAGATATTGTTCTGAGTCCCCAGCTACTGTGGAGACATCATTTCTCTGGCACAGGCATCCCTGACTCTAATTATCCATTTCCTTCTCTCGTTCCCTGGAAACCACAGCCACTGACCATGGTGGAATGACATACTGGAATCACTAAGAACTTCTCTGTGGAAGAACTGACCAAGATGACAAAAACACCATAGAGCAAGGGCAAATAGAGTTCTGGAGACACTCACCTATCTGTAAGAAGACCATTTATGAAACCTCCAGTCAGCATTCCAAACATAAATAAGAATTGAGGCATTGATTTCTTTGTCTTATCACCACATATTAGATCCCACTGAAAAGAAGAAAGCCAGGACTGAGGGTTTTCACAGCAGGTTTAACAACAATTCTTCAAAGCTTAGGAGTGCGAGGTTTACTCATAATTCTTACTCATAAGAGCCCCTAATGAACATATTCTCTGGCATTTGAAGAGAACATACTTAAATATTTCCTTAATGAACATATTCTATAGCACCCCTTACTGCATTTGCTGACTTATATCCTTCAAGTCCCAGCATAAGAATGGCTTTCTCAAGAAATTTTCATCTAAGTTTTCTAAGTATTATTGGAAAAAATATATGACCAGTTAGAACTTCCTAGATAATGATTCTTAATCTTTTTTTTTTCTTTTTTGGGTCACACCTGGCGATGCTCTGGGGTTTCTCCTGGCTCTGCACTCAGGAATCACTCCTGGTGGTGCTCGGGGACCATATGGGATGCCGGGGATCGAACCCGGGCTGGCATGGACCGGCCACGTGCAAGGCAAATGCCCTACCCGCTGGGCTATCGTTCCATCCCGGTTCTTAATCTTGAGGCACATTGAAACCTTTAGACTATTTTTTTAAAAGAATTATTGCCCGCAATTCATACCCATAAAAATATATTGGAGCCTCTTCTTTGAAAAAAAATAGCATGGGCCTGGATAAGTTCTATGGTTATGAAATGTAGTTCTAAATTAGTACAGCTATTTTAATTGTTCTGAGAATAATTTACCTAGCACCAAGTACAAACTTGGGCAATCATGTCTTCTCAATTGACTTAAAACCTGTTAGAAGAATTCTTATATGGTTAGTTAATTATATGAGTCTCAAATTCAAGTGCTTGGAAATTAAAGATAAGTAACCACCATTTGCTGAAATAAAAGGGAACTAAAATATCTAAGTAGTAAGTGAAGATTTGGACCCTGCTTACTTTATATCGTGCTAAGCAACCAGACTGTTACAAGCAAATGGAGTCTCTCACCTCAGTCACGATGGTGGAGAGGAAGGTGTGCTGGTCGTATACCCAGCCGTCGACACAGGGCTCCGTGTCTGGCTCACGCAGGTTGAGGAAGGTCCCATTAAGGTGAAGGAGATGCCACTGAGGCTGGACAAAGCGACGGCACTTCTCCGGCTTCAGGTTGGAGTCCAGAGGGATGGAGATTCTCAGGAGGGCATCTGGGTTGTGGATCTCAGTGTAGTTAATAGAGATAGTTTCATTGTCGATAAAGGGAACCCAACAGCGGTGGCTGGGGGTGACTGCCGTGAAGTTCTCCAACAGTAGATGAGGGGAAAGCATCATTATGGAGACAAAGGCAAAAGCCAACTGAAGCTTGTGAAACATCCCAAAATCACCAGCTAGTCTTAGGAGCTCCTCAAAAGCCATTGGGCGTGAACAGGTAATCCTGAAGAGTACGCACAATGCCTTTATGAAAATAAACCCAACAGGAGAAATTTCCTTTTATTAGTCCACTCTAAAGCTGTGTGACTTAACACAAGTTAAGTCAACAAGTCACCACTGGAGCAGGGCATGAAAGCGGTTTCCCCATCCTTTCAGAATCAGGAAACATTATTTAGTTGTTGCTTTAGTGATCTCCTAGAGAAAACCATCTATTGGAGAAATCCCTAGTTACTAAGAGTGATCTATGTTTAAATATTTACTCTGTTGACTCTAAGTTGTTTGAACTCAGTGGTATTTTTTTTTTGTGAAATCAGAATTGAACCTTGACACTGAAATTTTTCTCTATATTAACTAAAAAGAAAATCTTGTGATAGTCTCAGTCAATTTCAGAAAAGTAATATGATTATGATACTTTTTCTGAGTTCATGCTATTTATTAACCCATGCGGGTAATTATTTGTCTTCTAGTTTTTTGAAACAGAGTCAGTCATAATAATGTCTGTCAAAGTGGCTGGCCACGAAAATGCCAGCATCACGTTTATTTGAAGGGCACTTGTGGCAAAGGCGGTTGCTGTCGCCATTTTCATCCACCTGTAGCATTCCAGGACAGCGTAACCTTCCTTCTCTTATGCTTGTTTACTTCTTGGGAGTGACGTAAGACTTCTTCCTTTCCTTAACTTCCTTCTTCAAGTTATTTACTAGCAAAGATCAATCTTTGCTGATCAGGGGGGAATTTCTTCCTTATCCTGGATCTTGGCCTTGACATTTTCTGTTGAATCCCAGGGGTCAACCTCAAACGTGATAGTCTTTCCTGTCATGGTTTTCAGGAAAATCTGTATCTTGGTGGTGTGTCCACAGTAGATGGCAGGTCAGAAAGCGATACATCATGATACTTCTATAAAAGCAATTTTTATGTTTAATTGTAAATTAAAAATAAGCAGATAACTGGGGTCAGAGTGATAGCACAACAGGTAGGGCATTTGCCTTGCATGATGCCTACCCACGTTCTATCCCCAGCATCCATATGGTGCCTTGAGCACAGCCAGGAGTAATTCCTGAGTGCAGAGCCAGGAATAACCCCTGAGCATTGCCCGGTGTGACTCAAAAAGCAAAATAAAAACAACAAAACAAACTGATAAGTCTAACCTGTTGTTTTTCACTGAAACAAAGTTGAATGGGGTGTGATTATTATCTTTTACTAATTAAATTTATGCTTTACTTTAAATCATGCCACAAATAATTTTAATTCCTTGAAGTTTAGATTCAGAAGGAAGAAGGCAGCACTCACAAACACTGTTTATTACTACCTGTACGATGAGTATAACCTCCACTTGGGGAAAGGACAAACCAGAGTTGTTTTTATTTAATTTGCTTGCTTTGGGGTCACACAGGGCTTATGGCTTACTCCTGGTGCTGTGCTCAGAGATTGGGGACCATACGGGCTGCTGGCATCAAACTCGGAACAGCCACGTGCAAGGCCCTACACACTGTACTATTTCTCCAGCCCTAAATCAGAGTTCTATTTAAGTGTTGTGTTTCTGGCCTCACATAACCAGTGACACCGAATAGAGACCCTGGGAAGCCTCAGAGTCTAGGGTGTCACTCAGTCACAGACCCAGACAATAGTCACGCTCTGCCAAAGTCACACGTTGCCTACTGTGTCCAGTTGTCAAACATAGCTTGCTATTTTATTTGCTGACTTTCACACCTGTGAACTGCAGATCACATCCCATAATAAGGTAGTCCAGACGGTGTCCCCACCACCATGGCACAAACCACTATGCCTACCTGTTGGATGACAGGTTTAGCTAGTTTGGGAACTTTGCTGTTTTGCCCACTCATAGCTTAATCTACTTAAGCCAAAGTTCATTCTAATGAGATCTCTCTTCTATGTAAACACTGCTAGAGGGTGTGGCAGTTTCAGAAGTCACCTTGACTCTGAATAACTTCTGATTTACACATCTACTAAGACTTCTATGTTTTCTAGATTGGGCACAGCTCCTCTTTATACCCACTGCACCTAGCGTGGGACAGTAGGATTTTACCAGGAGGCTACCACCATGGCTACGTTGAGTCTATAGGAAGATTATAGGAAGGATCATACTAGTTTGCTCTCAAGCAGGTGAGTGTGACCCTTTCAGTATACGGGAATGAGATAGTCAGAATCACCCTGATGCAGATAATAATAAGAAGGATCTTGTGGGTACCATCTAGATTACATGAAGCCCATGAAATGAAGATGTATTACTTTATATCAGCCCTCCCCCCCTCTCTCCAGTGTTTTACATAAGAGATAATCTCAGAAGAAGAGATTAGTCCTTGGCATAACCTTTGTTTATACCTGTAATAGGGTGTGGCACTGCCCTTCTACACTGTTTAGGGTTCTTTGTTGACACGACCCTCCCTGTCACAGATAAGATTACTTTGGTGTATATAAGGGGACTGACTTGAGGACCCTTGGCCTTTTGCTCCTTCTTTTGGGTAGGACTCCTCTCGGGTGAGATCCTCTCTCTTTTGGAGGGAGACTTAGGCTTCTTTGTATGATCTAAGTTCTGATCAGAGCTAGAGTTCTTTCATCATATTGGATTGCTGTGGAAGAGCTTTTATACTATTAAAAGCCTTTTTGGAACTGCACTGGACTTGTGAGTTTTCATCTGTTCCCCGGTGTCCTCGGAGATAGAAGAGAACTTCTGTCCTGACACTGTCGGGGACCCCAGCGGCATCCCTGACACCGACCCAACTGTGGGTTACAGCTGGATACCTCCAGACCTGAGACCCAGTCAGCATCCTTGCCTAAAAGCAAATCAGACCAAGCAGCCAGCCTGGTCCTGGAGTGTGGCATTCACTATTGGTGCTTAGAGTTGCCCTCTAGAAGATTAAGAAAGGTTAAAAAAATCACAATTCATCATCACAAATTGAATTTTATTGATTTATTTTCTGATAATTCTCTTTGATGCTCCTTTAAGTTTTACTGGACCAAGAACTATGAAATAAATTTGTTATAGCACCCGCTTAATGGTTGGGGCGGGATATATCTGTCAAGAGGGTACGTTGGGGTGTGAGTAAACGTGGGGACATTGGTGGTGAGGTTGATGCTGAAATATTGTATGCCCGAAACAACTCTATCATTTATATTATTATTGCAAACCACAGTGTTGTGCTAAAGATTTCTTTTTATTTATTCATTACTTTTTTTTTATTATACTACTGTCACTATCACTGTCACTGTCTTCCCGTTCATCATCGATTTGCTCGAGCGGGCACCAGTAACATCTCCATATGACCTGTCTCATGCAAGAAGAGCCCAAGGGCATCTGCTTGCTCCAGGAACATAAAGAGCCTCAAACCATTCCATCAGGTCAATGGGAATGAGGTCTATTGTTACTGGTGTTTGGCATATCAGATACGACACGGGAGGCTTGCCAGGCTCTGCCGTGCGGGTGGCATACTCTTGAAAATGTTTAATGTTTAATGGATTGATCAAATATATATTTAATAAATAATTCATAAATAATGCTATACATAAAGTTTTATGTATAACAAGACAAGTGAAGTGATGCACGTCACAGTATAATGTGTGTATCATGGCTACATATCTTTTATGGATTGTGACAACTGTATTAGTTTTTATTGTCCTTATTTAGTTCATTGATATCTGAAATTAATATCGATATAATAGCTAATTATAGATGTATATTGCCTTATTAGATAATGTTAAGTGTGGAACATTAGTTACGATTTTATAACCACTTTTATACCACTGTGAGATATACAATTTCATAGATGTTCATGTTTGGGTTTCAGTCATACATTGTTCCAGCACCAATCCCTCCACCAGTGCCCATTTCCCACCACCAGGAGGCTACTCCCAGCTCATTGTTTGGGGCACCATGTGGTGCTAGGATCAAATCTGGGCCTCCTATATGCAAACCATGCTCATATATTAAACTCTCTCTGCCAGACAGCAAAGCAAAATGTTAGAGGGAAGAAAGGAAACGACAGGCTCTCTGTAGTCAAATGTTAATGAGCTGATGTCAGCACAAAAGGTTATCTACTTCTATAATCATCATTGTTATCATCATCATCATCATCATCATCATCACTGTATCACTGTCTTCCCGTTGTTCATCGATTTGCTCGAGTGGGCACCAGTAACATCTCCATACGTCCTGACACATGCTAGTGTAGCCCCAGGGCATCTGCTTGCTCCAGGAACACAAAGAGCCTCAAGACATTCCTAGCCTCAAACATTTAGGTGACCCCTTTTCTCCTTGGAATTCTACTGGGATCCTGGGAGTCTGGATACCCTTATAAGCCCCGCCTCTCCCTCCTGACTCTACAATTCTCAGCAGCTTCAACCTGCTTGTCTAGTCAACAGTACAACGTCTTCATTTGCCAATACCGCAGGCATTAGTCATCTACTTTCAAATATATTGGTGCTTTGTTGCTGAACTTTATGAATGCTTTATGTATTTTACATATTAGACTTCTATCTAATGTACAAATAAATTCTCTGATTTGGTAGATTTTTTAAAAAATTCTTTTGGCTTTGTTTTTTGGGACACACCCTGCAGTGATCAGGGAATACTCCTGGCTCTGTGCTCAGGGATCACTCCTGGTGGGACTCAAGAAGCCATAGGTGGTACAAGGATCTATCCTGGCTCTGGCCAACACAAGGCGAGGGCTCTACCCGTTGGGCCATCATTCCTTCCCACTGGCAGGTTCTGTTCCAGAGTTTCATTTGCCATATGAAGACTTCTAACTTCATGCCCCTTTTATTTACTTTTGTCTGTTTGCCTTTGCCAGTGGAATCAAATCACTGAAAATAGCTTGAGTTCTTTGATATTGTTTGTGTTATGTTTTGTGTAATTTGTGAGAAAAGGATATAATTTAGTATTTTTGAGAGAATGCTATTTGGGTCTCCCAGAGAGGAATTGAAACAGCTATGCTTGGAATATCACGCCTCACTCAAGTGAGAGAAGGAATCCGAGTTCTGACCTCCGTCGCTATCCCAGAATCAGGGATGCTGTCTCTTTTGCCAAGGCATCGAAAATCAGATGGGCTGGGCATGTAATGCGATTTGGAGACAACCGCTGGACTAGAGCCCTTACCGACTGGATCCCACCGGATGTCAAAAGATCATGTGGCCGCCCACCTACAAGATGGTCAGACATCTTTGTTAAGACCCTGAAGGAACGGTTTGAAGCTCTTCATATTCCTGAATCAACCAGATGCCATTGGGCTACATTGGCACATGATAGGGTCCAATGGAAATGTTACTGACGCCTGCTCGAGCAAATCGATGAATAACGGGATTCAAGTGATCAAGTGATTTTTTTTCTTGGCTTGTGGTTATTCAATTTTCCCAACACCATGCATTAAAGAGACTGCTCTCTCTCCCTTCTTGCATTCACCTCTTTTGTCACAGACGAACTGTCCATAAGGTTCACCCCTGGGGTCTCTTCTGGAAGGACTTGGGGGCCATGCCAGGATTGAGCCCAGGTCAGCTGCATGCAAGGCAAGAGCCCTACCAACTGTACTATCACTCTGGGCTCCAAATTTACTTTTTATTGAATCTTTGTACCATTTTCTATATAAGCTGCACATCAATTTTACATTTCCACTCATCGTCAAATCTAGCATCTCTGGTGGGGTTTTCCTTTCTTTCCGTGAATGTTGGTTGCGTCTTCCAAAGCCTCCTCTATACCACAAGCCATGTGAAAATGGACTTGCAGCTGTCGTCATACTCTTACTCTTCAGACCAATGCAGATTCAAAGATTAGCTTTGTGCTGCCCACATTTACATAAAAATGTGCAGAATGATTAAAACTGTGGGATTGGACATAATATGATTGTCTTAAGCCGGGTTATGTGTCTGTCTCTTGCTGTGCTGAACAAACCTCTTTTGAAAGGATTTAGAGACAAGATATTTGAGTTCCTTCAGACCACAGCCACCAAAAGTCCAGTTCAAAGTAAATGATTTTCCCTAAGAAAAACAGTTTTTAAATGTCACCCCTGGCTTTACATTCTTCCACCCATAAGAAATCATTTACTATCCTAGTTAATTTGAGATAAGAAGGGGACCTTGGATTATCTTATGTTCAGCTCCTAAGAGACTTTTTGTGGCTTCCCTCTGCAGAGGACATTCTGTTTATTACCATATGCAAATAATAATCCTATGATCTAAGCTATTGTTTATGTTGGTGCCAGAGATGTGAGTTAGAAGATGAGGTTTTACCTTGCATGTGGTGGACACAGGTTCAATGCCTGCTACACTATATGGTCCCCTGAGTCTTCCAGGAGCAATCCTGATGACAGAGTTGGGAGTAAGCCCTGAGCACCACCAAGCATGGCCCAAAAATCAAAAAACTTTTTTTTTTTAAAAAAGCATTATGCTCATGATACTCAGTAGTCGGCTCTAATTTTCTACTTCAAAGATAAGAAATCTTGGTTTCCCTAAGGATAGGCCCAACTATCTCAAACAGTTGAAAAGTTGCCCACATGAAGAGATTCTAGAATACGGATTTTTTAAAAACCTACATGTCCCCTAAAGACTTAAGGTGATGATATCTCCAGGGGGGAAATGTGAAGTTGGCAGGTAGATAGGGAGTTCTAAGTTCTTGGAAAGGCATAAAACCAAATTGGGATTTAATGAAGTTACTGTCCCTAGACCTGCAGTAGAAAACAAGAAGCAAAACAAAACATTATGGCCAGATGCGCTTTATGGACACTGAGATCTGAGAAAACTCTTAACTAGTTGGACCAGAAAAGGCTGGACTCCTCCTCCTATTCAGCCCCCAGAGATAAGCACAGCATGAGCAAAGAGTTGTACTAAAGACAGGAAGATGGATCACTAAAACTGTCAAGCTCTTCCCTTTGACAGTACCACAGCAACATACTCGTCTGCACAGAAACCCCCACAGGAGCAGTTAGGGGAAAACCTACAGACTGTCTCTGCCAAGGACAGCGGGTGCTTCCCTGCTCTGGTGTGTACCCGCAACTCTGTCCCCTCTGGAGAAGCCATAGTCTCTCTTGACTGCATTATTCTCTTTTTCCTTCCTCCTAATCTCTAAATACAATTTTTACTGCACAAAATATTTTAAATTAAAAATAAATTTAAATAACAAAAGGGAATTTGCAAGAAGTTAAAAATAGTGAGACAATGTTGTGAGTTATTCCAAAGAAAAGGCATAGGCACAAAATGAGGAGATAAAAATTAGAGGCATATTCCAAACGCATTCTAATTTTACTCTGAGCCCGTCCTCAGCCCCTGTCTGTGCACACAGCCTCTGGTTTCAACAGAGGGAATTACTTAGAGAAGGTCAGAGGGATTGACCTTCTGTAATGAGGATGTTTCTCTTTGCACCTTGGTTTATTCAAGGATAGCCTTGATATTCTCTCCCCTTTCTCTTTCCCTCCCTTCCTCCCTCCCTCCCCCTCCCTCCCTTCCTTTCTTCCTTCAGGTCTTGTCAATAGGTGGAAACTACCTCAAGTGTGTGGAAGTCAGAGGTTAGATAAGATAGAGAAGGGAACAATGTGCTAATAATCATTGGAAATGATAACAGCAGCCTAGAACTGAGCATTGAATATAGGCAAAGGGATATACATGATAACCTCTAAATGTATGTATTGATCACTTGATCACTTGAATCCCGTTATTCATTTGCTCAAGCAAGTAAGAAAGTAAGTGCCAGTAAGAATTCCATTGAACCCTATCACGTGCTAATGTAGCCCAATGGCATCTGGTTGATTCAGGAATATGAAGAGCCTCAAAGCGTTCCTTCAGGGTCTTGACAAGGAAGTCTGACCATCTTGTAGGTGGGCTGCCACGTGATCTTTTGACATCCCGTGGGATCCAGTCGGTAAGGGCTCTAGTCCAGCGGTTGTCTCCAAATCGCATTACATGTCCAGCCCATCTGATTTTCGATGCCTTGGCAAGCGAGGCAGCGTCCCTGATTCTACCCACCCCTCTGAGAGAGTCCCACAAACTACTGAGTGTATAGCGCCCTCAAGGCAGAGCCTGGCAAGCTGTCTGATGCGTATTTGATATGCCAAAACCAGTAACAAAATGTATGTATTGCAAGCCACAATGTGTGAGAGAAGGAAGAGAGAGAAAGAGAGAAGAGATAAAGAACCTGCATAAAGGCAGGCTAGGGGAATGAGGGAGGAATTGGGGACATTGGTGGAGGGAAATGGGCTCTGGTGGAGGGAGGGGTGCTTGTCGGGCATGTTGCTGGGGCCCCCAACAGTACCAGGAAGCGAGTTCCCTTCTACCTCTGAAGCCGGCGGGAATGGATGAAAACTCAGTAATCCTGCAAGTTTTTAAAATGCTTTACTTATCACAGGTTCAGGCATACAAATCAACAATAGGAAAAACCCTGTGCTTAGGATTCCTGGCTAGAACCCCAGCCACGTGTAGGCCAAGATAGCGGCCACCACGTGTTAAGGCCCTGTAAAGAGGAGACAAAGACAAGACTCCCAAGAAGAGCGTGAGCCCCAAAAGAGAGCCCAAAAAAAGAGAGAACAAGAGAGGAAGCAGGCTAGTTTTACCCCTGCAACTCAGACTTCCCACTTTTATGGGAAGCCGGCAGGGTCAAATGCCCTCAGGTAATTTCTCTCTGAACCTCACCTAGGCCCTTTTAGATGCTAATGTCTTGAGCCAAGATCTGCCTGGAAATGCCTTTATAGGGTAGAGAGGGGGGTTTTTGAGATGGCATGCCTCTGTACCAAGACTATACTGTCACTGTCTTCCCGTTCATCATCGATTTGCTCGAGTGGGCCCCAGTAACATCTCCATATGTCCTGTCTCATGCTAGTAGAGCCCAAGGCATCTGCTTGCTCCAGGAACATAAAGAGCCTCAATCCATTCCGGAATGAGGTCTATAATTGTTACTGGTATTTGGCATATATATCAAATACAACACGGGTAGCTTGCCAGGCTCTGCCGTGCAGGTAGCATACTCTTCTAGGCATCTCTAAGTCCAGCATTTATTGATGAACTGCATGGCGCAGCGGCGCGCGAGCCGGGCGCTGATAGGCTGGTCTGCTGGGTGGAGGTCTGACAGAGAGAAGTCCGATGTGGAAAATGGAGGCCCTCATGGAGTGGGGGGGTCGTCTGGCTTGTTTGCGAGGCTCTGCTGGGATGGTGTGCCAGGGCTAGAACCCACCATCCCTCCAGGGCGCCTCGTGAGCGGCTGGTCACAGGGAGAGCCAGTAGCAGCTCTGCCCCATGTCTGCGAGTCTCAAGACTATACTAATGCCAGTTAAATATTTCTCCAAGCCTTCACAAGAGTCTCGTCTTTACTTGTATTTTAGTTGCTTTTGAGTTATCAGAGAGCCATGCTTGCTTGCTTGGAGGCAAACAGCATTTCTCTCTGGTCTAATTACTTAGAGATCCAACGTGGCCAGGCAAATATGCTGTAAGATCTAGCTAGTCCCACTATGACTGTGGTAGCATGAGAGGATATTTATACCGGTCATTACAGAATACATGGTCAGATAAACTGCTACATTTAGACTATCCCCTATCTACGAAGTGACCTGCAGGAGGCAATCCAGGGCAGATGCAGAGGCTCTTAGGAGTTCTGCAACAGGTGCTGGAACACTGTATGACCGAAACCCAAGCATGAACATCTTTGTAATTGTATATCTCAATTACAATACTGCTTTCATTTGTGTTTCTTCAAGCATTTCTAGGCAATTCCTAGCATTTCATTGTGGTTTAGAAAGACGAAAATAAGGAATCACCTAGAATTGTTTGAGGAAACACAAATAGAAGCAGTGTTGTAATTGAGATACACAATTACAACGATGTTCATGTTTGGGTTTCAGTGTTGTAATAAAATATTTTTAAAAAAGACAGACTTAAATCTCTGTTTTTGGTATTTTTATTTATTTATTTATTTCAATTCTTTATTGATATTATATTTTTTAAAAATTGTTTTAAATGGTCCACATTATTCATCACAATGAAAATATTGAAACAACTTAAATGTCCATCGAATCAAGAATGGATAAGCAAATGTGTAGCTTGTCCTTGTGAAAGAGAAGCGTGCAGTCACACAGAGGAAAGAACTGGGGCTTGCTGCAATATACCAACTCCTGGAATCCTGGCGTTCAGTGAAAGAACGGAGACAAGGAGTCACGTACACTATGATTCGACTTATGAACAGTCAGGTGGGGAAAATCACAGAGACAGAGGAGGAGTGTGGTTTCTGAGACAACGAGTAAAGCCTGAAATGGGGAGAGATTCTAGATGGACAAAGGTTTCTTTAGTGGGGATGAAACGCTCTGAAATGAGAGAGTGGAAGACAGCTCTGTGAGCGGAACCTGAATGTTTCCCTCACTCACTGGACCAAAAGGCCTCACGTTACACCTTTCCACTCTCCTAGAACTGGCACAGGCAAAGGCTTCCCAAATGTGTGAAAATAAAATCACTGTATCACTGTCTTCCCGTTCATCATCGATTTGCTGGAGCGGGTACCAGTAACATCTCCAACAACAACAAAACCCCTTAGAGCTGGCCAAAGCTCCACCCTCCTCTGCTACCATTTTTAAGTAACAATTTCAATATGAAATTTTGATATGATTTGAAGTGAAGTAACATCATTTATGAAAAGAAAAGAATTCTCCTGTACTTAGCTTGCTCTAGTTTAATACCAGCTTGTTTTCATTAACGCTTTTAATCAAAAGTTAGTATTCTGTTCACTGCTTGATCAACATTATTTTTTCCTTATTTCTTTCTAAGCTCTTCTGGCGTGGCCCTGTGACTATTCCACAACTTACCTTATAAATAATGGATGCCATTTAACCCTGTCTTCTTGACCAATGAGATACAAGTTTTAAAAAAACATAAAAAAAAAGTCAGTATTAAGCCAGCAAAACATTTTCCTCTTGCTACCAAAGGAAAAAAAATTAGAACATTCACCTTTATATTTTTGGAACAACATTTTCTGGGGGAAAAGGAAAGAAAAAAAAAACAAGCCTGCTACCGGATGTCAAGTTTATTTTAGTTTGTTTACAGGGGTTATAAGTCTGGGGTCAATGTTCAGTGCTGCTCTGGGGCGCTACCGAGTGATAGGCCTTTCACAATCAGACCTGGAAGCGTTTCAACACCGGGTTTTGTGAGAGCATTTCATTGGGGCTTAGAAAGATGAAAATACGGAATTGCCTAGAAATGTTTGAAGAAACACAAATGAGAAGCCGTGTCGTAGGCCTTGCTGGAGACGATGCATTCTGTCGTTACAGGAGATCAAAGCAACTGTCATGTTATACTGGCGAATTATAACCGTAGCCTTGTTATTTCTTTGGCAGAACAATTTTTAAGGGTAAGTTTGGCAGCCATATAAAGAAACAAGCATCACAGCCCGGATCATCGACACCCACCCTGCAGCCGTTTCTTCCTCAATCTAGCCCAGATATGCTGGTCCAGAGACTCTTAGACATGGGGCAGAGCGGTTCCTTGCTCTCCCTGTGCCCAGCCGTTCATGAGGCAGTCGGGAGGCATGGTGGGTTCTAGCCTTGGCCCACCACCCTGGCAGAACCTCACAACAAGCCAGACGACCCCCCCACCCACTCCATGGGTGCCGCCATTTTCCACATCCGGACTTCCCTCTCTTCAGAACTCCACCCAGCCGACCAGCCCATCACAGCCCGGATCATTGACACCCACCCTGCAGCCGTTTCTTCCTCAATCCAGCCCAGGTATGCTGGTCCAGAGACTCTTAGACATGGGGAAGAGCGGTTCCTTGCTCTCCCTGTGCCCAGCCGTTCATGAGGCAGTCGGGAGGCATGGTGGGTTCTAGCTTTGGCCCATCACCCCGGCAGAACCTCACAACAAGCCAGATGACCCCCACCCACTCCATGGGTGCCGCCATTTTCCACATCCGGACTTCCCTCTCTTCAGAACTCCACCCAGCCGACCAGCCCATCACAGCCCAGATCATCGACACCCACCCTGCAGCCGTTTCTTCCTCAATCCAGCCCAGGTATGCTGGTCCAGAGACTCTTAGACATGGGGCAGAGCGGTTCCTTGCTCTCCCTGTGCCCAGCCGTTCATGAGGCAGTCAGGAGGCATGGTGGGTTCTAGCCTTGGCCCACCACCCCGGCAGAACCTCACAACAAGCCAGACGACCCCCCCACCCACTCCATGGGTGCTGCCATTTTCCACATCCGGACTTCCCTCTCTTCAGAACTCCACCCAGCCGACCAGCCCATCACAGCCCGGATCATCGACACCCACCCTGCAGCCGTTTCTTCCTCAATCCAGCCCAGGTATGCTGGTCCAGAGACTCTTAGACATGAGGCAGAGCGGTTCCTTGCTCTCCCTGTGCCCAGCCGTTCATGAGGCAGTCGGGAGGCATGGTGGGTTCTAGCCTTGGCCCACCACCCTGGCAGAACCTCACAACAAGCCAGACGACCCCCCCACCCACTCCATGGGTGCCGCCATTTTCCACATCCGGACTTCCCTCTCTTCAGAACTCCACCCAGCCGACCAGCCCATCACAGCCCGGATCATCGACACCCACCCTGCAGCCGTTTCTTCCTCAATCCAGCCCAGGTATGCTGGTCCAGAGACTCTTAGACATGGGGCAGAGTGGTTCTTTTGCTCTCCCTGTGCCCAGCCGTTCATGAGGCAGTCGGGAGGCATGGTGGGTTCTAGCCTTGGCCCACCACCCCGGCAGAACCTCACAACAAGCCAGACGACCCCCCCCACCCACTCCATGGGTGCCGCCATTTTCCACATCCGGACTTCCCTCTCTTCAGAACTCCACCCAGCTGACCAGCCCATCACAGCCCGGATCATCGACACCCACCCCTGCAGCCGTTTCTTCCTCAATCCAGCCCAGGTATGCTGGTCCAGAGACTCTTAGACATGGGGCAGAGCGGTTCCTTGCTCTCCCTGTGCCCAGCCGTTCATGAGGCAGTCGGGAGGCATGGTGGGTTCTAGCCTTGGCCCACCACCCCGGCAGAACCTCACAACAAGCCAGACGACCCCCACCCACTCCATGGGTGCCGCCATTTTCCACATCCGGACTTCCCTCTCTTCAGAACTCCACCCAACCGACCAGCCCATCACAGCCCGGCTCGCGCGGCCTCAAGCGGCCGCGCAGTTCATCAATAAATGCTTTATTTGGAGGTGTTTAAAGAATATGCCTCCCTGACGGCAAGCCTAGCAAGCTGCTCGTGTTGTATTTTACATGCCAAATGCCAGTAACAATTATATTAGGTCATTCCCATGACCTAATATAATGGTTTGAGGCTCTTTATGTTCCTGTAGCAAGCCGATGCCCTTTGCTCTACTGGCATGAGACAGGACATATGGAGATATTACTGGTGCCCGCTCTAGCAAATAGATGATTAACGGGAAGATCGTGATCGTGATCGTGATAAAGAAACAAATCTAACAGCTGTTGCTATAGTCTGAGATATGGGAAGTTCCTAGTGTTCTTCTACATTGTTGATCCTCTTATGAGATGTTAGGAAACCATTACAATCACATAAACACACCCTCTTAGAAGAAAGTGGGAATTTGATTTTTTTCTTTTTAATATTTTGCTTTTTGGGGGGGTCATACCTGGCAATACTCATGGGTTACTCCTGGCTTCACACTCAGGAATTACTCCTGGAGGTGCTCAGGGGACCATATGGGATGCCGGGGATCGAACCCTGGGTCAGCTGTGTGCAAGGCCAACATCCTCCCTGTTGTGTTATAGCTCCAGTCCCCCCTAGGGCTGGGAATTTGAGGCACTATCCTACAACCTACCAGCTTCAAGCCTTGTTGTCTCAGCTGAAACAATAAAGCCTGAATTTTGACAATCAACACACATAAGTAGAAGAGTCCAAACGTTCATTACCAATAGTCAATAATCCAGCCCTCCATAACTGTGCCATGAGAGAGTCCAGACAGGCCCTTTCAGATGGATTACAGGGTGCTGCTGTGGTCAGCAGCATGAGTCAATGTGGAGAAGTAGAAGTTTACGTGCAAGTGTAATGCGCAACTATGGCTAACACACAAATGTCAAATTCACATATAGGTAAATTCTTTGGAGAAAGTGTGATTCCTTAAGGCGTTTTTTTTGGTTATACAATATGACATGTGCATGTAATTATGGTTTTACTTAATATTTTCCTAAATTGTGTTTCATTCTTTTTCACACAAATGCCAAGTGAAAACACTATATTTCCTTCCTTCCTTCCTTCCTTCCTTCCTTCCTTCCTTCCTTCCTTCCTTCCTTCCTTCCTTCCTTCCTTCCTTCCTTCCTTCCTTCCTTCCTTCCTTCCTTCCTTCCTTCCTTCCTTCCTTCCTTCCTTCCTTCCTTCCTTCCTTCCTTCCTTCCTTCCTTCCTTCCTTCCTTCCTTCCTTCCTTCCTTCCTTCCTTCCTTCCTTCCTTCCTTCCTTCCTTCCTTCCTCCTTCCTTCCTTCCTTCTTCCCCTTCTTCCCTTCCTCCCTCCCTCCCTCCCCTCCTCTTCCCTTCCTCCCTCCTCCTCCCTCCCTCCCTTCCTCCCTCCCTTCCTCCCTCCCTCGTTCCCTCCTTCCCTCCCTCCCTCCCTCCCTCCCTTCCTCCTTCGTTCCCTCCCTCCCTCCCTCGTTCCCTCCATCCCTCCCCTCCATCTCTCCTTTCTTCCTTTCTTTTGGCTTTTTGGACCACAGGGCTGACTCCTGGCTATGCACTGAGGGATCACTCCTGGCAGCTCTCAGGGGACCATATGGTATTCCAGGGATCAAACTTAGGTCAGCCGCATATAAGGTAAGAACCATACCCACTGTACTATCTCTCAGGCCCCAAAGTGCTTTGTTTTGTATCCTAGCAGAAGTATTAAGTCATAAAGTGTTGAGAATTATGATAGATATTCTATCAGGAATTTATCTCATAATTCTAGCTCTCTGATTGTACTTATTGAAAAGAAAATTTGAATTTGACATATAGAATATTTTGGAAAACAATATATGTTCACTTTCAAAACTTTTCACAAAGCTACAATAACCAAGTCAGTGTGATTCATAAGGAGAAACAGAACATATAAGACATATTAAAAAGAAACTTGCTTTGTTTTCTTTTCGGTTCATACCTGGATGAGGTTTACTCCTAACTCTGCACTCAGGAATCACCTCTGGTCATGCTTGGGTGTTGTATATGGTGTGAGGTTTAGAACCTGGGCTGGGAGACCAGAGCAATAGCACAGCAGAGAGGATGTTTTCCCTGCATGTGACTGACCTGGGTGGGTGCTATCCCTGGCATCTCATATGGTCCCCCGAGCACCATCAGAAGTACTTCCTAAGTGCAGAGCCAGGAGTAATCCCTGAGCATTGCTGGGTGTGACCCCAAAATAAAATTATAAAAAGAACCTGGGTTGGCTGTATGCAAGGCAAGTGCCCTACGCACTGTACTATTGCTTTGACCCTAAAGAGAAACATTTTAGAGACAAAGATGAAAATCTGGTATTAATGATCAGTTGAGATTCAACATAGAAACTAAGAAAATTTATAGATTAAAAAAATACCTTTGTGCCAGACATGAGGCTCAGGAGTAATACATTTGCCTAAGCGAGGTCCTCGGCTTCAGCCCTAACACTGCAAGAAAAACAACAATGTGACACCTATGATGCCTTGTATGATAAATTAACTTAGACTCACAGTGAACATGAAGAAAATTTTGAGCTCAAACTCAATCAGAGATAAATATAAAACCTCAGAAGAGGAAAAAGGGACTAGTTTGACATGATTTGGGATTATAAGCTAGCTTGTTCAATTCAACCTATAAAGAAGTAATGATTAAAAAAAAGGAACTTCAACGGGTTGAAGTTTACCAATGTTTCAAATTGTGCTTCAGGGCCAGAGGTATAGCAGAGTGGGCAATTGCTTGCCAATCTGGGTTTGATCCCTGGCATCCCATAGGGTCCCCCAAGCACCACCAAGAGTAACCCCTGAGCATCACTGGATGTGCCCCCTCCAAATTCCATAAAATCTGTGATTCCTGGCGAAGGATGTGGTACAGCGGTAGGGCCCAGGCAATGCATACAGGAGATGGTCAGTTGGATCCCCAGGGCTGTAAAGTACAACAGAACATTATTCTTTAAGGTCACATCAAGAAAGCAAATTACAAATCCAGGTCTGAAGAGATCGACGGAAGGTAAGGCAGTTGTCTTACATACGACTGACCAAAGATTAACCTCCAGCATTACATGTTAATCTCCACCATATGGTCTTGGGTGTTGCAGGACTCCTCTAAAGGCCGCTGCATCTGCTCTGAATTGCCGCCTGCAAATCACTTCGTAGATAAGGGGGTAGTCTAAATATGGCAGTTTATCTGACCATGTATGCTGTACTAGCTGGTATAAATATTCTCCCATGCTACAACAATCATCGTGGGACTAGCTAGATCTTACCAGCATATTTGCCTGGCCATGTAGGATCCCTAAGTAATTACACCAGAAAGAAATGCTGTTTGCTTCCAAGCAAACAAGCATGGCTCCCTGATATACTCAAAGGCAACTAAAATACAAAACTACAATGAAGTAGAAGAGACTTGTGAAGACTTGGAGAAATATTTAACTGGCATTAGTATTAGTCTTTGGTACAGAGACATGCCATCTCAGAAACCCCCTTCTCTACCCTATAAAGGCATTTCCAGGCAGATCTTGGCTCAAAACATTAGCATACAAAGGGCCTAGGTGAGGTGCAGGGAGGGATTACCTAAGGGCATTTGACCCTCCCTGCTTTCCATAACAGGGGAGGGAGGTCTGAGTTGCAGGGGGTATAATACTAGCCTGCTTCCTCTCTCGCGGCTTCTTTTTGGGCTCTCTTTGTGAGTGCTCACCCTTCTTGGGAGTCTTGTCTTCTTCTCCTTTTACAGGGCTTTTACACGTGGTGGCCGCTATCTTGGCCTACACGTGGCTGGGGTTCTAGCCTGGAATCCTAAGCACAGGGTTTTTCCTTTTGCTGATTTGTATGCCTGAACCTGTGATAAGTAAAGCCTTTTAAAACTGCATTGGATTCCTGAGTTTTCATCCATTCCTCGCCGGCCGGGAGGTAGAAGGGCACTTGCTGCCAGGCACTGTTGGGGACCCGGTGGAGCTCCCCAACATCAGGGCATGCAGAAGTGATCTTGGCCACTACCCAGAAGTGATCCACAGAGTCGGGAGTAAGCTCTGAGCTTACTATCCCTTCCTCTCCCTCCCCTCCTCCCTCCCTCCCTCTCTCTCTCTCTCTCTCTCTCTCTCTCTCTCTTTCTCTCTCCCCCTTTCCTTTCTTCATAACCCTACAACCAAACAAACCCTCAACAGATTTCCTTTGTGGTGATGCATATTTTCTACTCTTACAGGGGTGATGGGAATAGATAAGATCATGGAGTTGTACCTTTTAAAATAACTCATATAGTCTATTGGTTTTAGCTCAGTAAGGAAGGAATCTTTTCTCCCAGTTTTATTAAGTGATCATGGTTTACAACCGTACTGATACTGTTTCACATGAGCCATGCTGCCACGTCATGTCCACCACAAGAAGAAAATTGCTGAACATTTCTGTACTAACCAAAGATACTCACCTTTCCTATACTTTCTCTTTGATATTTTAGGAGCTTGCTAAGCACTTGTCATACATAAGCTCTACCATGTTTTTTTTTAAATTAAACATTTTATTATACCACCGTGAGATATACAATTACAACGTTGTTCATGTTTGGAGGTTTTGGTCACATAGTGTTCCAGCACCTTGCCCTCCACCAGTGCCCATCTAACACCACCAATGTCCCCAATTCCCTCCCCCTTCCCACAGCCTGCCTAATTGGCAGGTTCTTTATCTCTTTTCTCTCTCCCTCTCTTACACATTGTGGGTTGCGCTTACATACACTTAGAGGCCATCATGTGCATTTTTTGCCTGTATTTAATGCTCAGTTCTATGTTGGTATTAGCCCTTTTGACATTTATTCACACATGTTCCCTTCTCTGTCTTACCTAACCTCTGACTCCCACGTTTGCGGTAATTTCCACTTTTTCTACCATGATTTTTATGTACTAGTCCCTTACACTACAGACCGTACATTACACGTTGTTGATTGTCTAGGTAAGCACAGAGAAGGTCCACAAATGCTTAAAACAAATCTACAAGTCTGTAAAAGGAATTTCTACCCAAGGTTACTTTCAGCTGTACCCTTCAAGACCCACCCTGCCCTCGTCCAGAGAAATTCACTTTCAATGTGAAGTCATAATTTGATTTGAAGTAGAGAGTCTCATGCCAAAAGGAGGAGATTGTGCTATATTCCACTTGCTTTCATTTCAATCAGCATCATTTCCATGAATTTGCTTCATCTATTTCTATGCAAGCAGTGTGCTTACTTTCAGCATTTCTCACATTAAAATCAAAACCATTTCACTATAAGCATTTTATTTTTATTTTTAATTTGAAAAATACTTAACTTGTTTAATTAAGGCACCGTGACTTATAGTACTGTCAACAATAGGGTTCCGTGCAAAAAACTTTCCAATACCACACTCTCCACTAGTGCCTCACTCAACCCACCAACCTCCAGCCCCCATTTCTCCACCACAGTAAGCTGAAGAGTGGTCTAAAGCCTCAAAAATGGTCAGGTTCTGGAAAGGGCTAAGAGTAGCAGGTTTATTGTTTTGTTTGCACAGAGCGGGGCTTGTGGAGGGAGTCAAAGTCCGTAGTGACTTCTGGGAGCTGCTGGCATAAACGATTTTCTCAAAGTAGAACTTTTCAGTTTTTATTTATTAATGGTGGGAAATGTCTCATCAAATATTCCTACCTGTGACTTTAAATACAAGAGTTACCTCCCTCCCTACCCCCTACCCCCCCAACTGTGAGGAAACAGCCTACTTGGCCCAACTATGAAGGTGAGGCAGACCCATGGGGGGAAGCGTGGACTCAGCACCGATAGTGTGACAGGGCAAAGGGAAACTTGCCTCCCTTTTGAACTTTTCTCCTAGTCCTTTCGCCTCCTTTTGGGGCATCACCTGCTCTGCCTTGATGGCTTTTCAAAACCTCCTTGATCAAGTAGGCGTCCTGGGGCGATTCCAGCTTTTCAGATGTTTTTTGTTTCCCTTTCCACAGCCATTGCATACTCTCATGTTGTGCTGGAGAACTTCACTGCAGCCATTCCCGATCACCGCTGCTGGGTCCCGCACCTCGACAATGCCACAGTCTCTACTAATGACACTGGGGCCCTCAGCCAAGGTGACCTCCTCAAAGTCTTCATCCCACGGGACTCCAACCTGATGCCAGAGAAGTGTCGGCGTTTTGTTCACCCTCAGTGGCAGCTCCTTCACCTCGATGGGAAATTCTCCAATGTGACTGAGCCGGACACAGAGCCTTGTGTGGATGGCTGGGTGTCGACCAGAAAACGTTCCCCTCCACCATTGTGACTAAGGTGAGAGGCCTTGTTTCATTCTCCCGAGCACGGTACTAACATCAATGAGCTGCCTCCAAAGGATGCCTCTGCATGCCTCAGAATGAGGGTCCTCACGTTCTGCACTGCACAGTGCTCCTTCTTCATTCTTACGGCTCAAATGTATTTAATAAGTTCATCATTATAGAGCTTTGTATATGCTCTCTTACAGCATGTATGCTATTACATGGTTTTTATTCCCTAGTAAAATCAAAGGTTAAGAAAATGATTTCATAATGCTCAACTTTGTTTGCAGATTCTCTGTATTGCAAACCAGAATGTGCAAAAGAAGAGAGAGGGAGAAAGACAGAGAGACAGAGAGAGATAGATAGACAGAGATAGATAGATAGAGATAAATAGAGAGACAGATACACAGACAGAGAGACAGACAGACAGAGAGAGAGAGTGCCTGCCATAGAAGTAGGCTGGGGGTGGGATGGGAGGGAAGCGGGGCATATTGGTGTTGGGAAATGTGCACTGATGGAGGGATGGTATTGGAACACTGCATGACTGAAGCTCAACATGAACACTGTCCATTGCACAGTGATTCAATACAAAGAAAGAAATAGCTGGGATATTGATGAAAACCTTCATACCCAGATTACCCAGAATGGTCATATAAGAAGGTGACATTCAGGCATCGGTCAACTTTTAAAGTTCCTTAATGGATGCTAGTCTTTGGCCAAACTGAAAATCATTTTATAGGGACTAACACAATATATTAGTGTAACCAAGAAGTTTAATGTCAGATTCCCAGAGAAAGGTACATATAGACTAGTAGCTTAGTGATAAATAAAGGTCAACCAGAGGGAAAAATGAGGGGAAAAAAAGGGCTCGATTAAGCATGTCAGTCATTTAAGCCATTTTAATGATTTCCACAGGGGGCTATAAACTGCTGTGTTGCTCACCTTTTGCTTCTTTTCTCTCTTCCAGTGGGACCTGGTATGTGAACACCAGTTCCTAAAATCAGTGGAAAACTTCCTCTTCATGACTGGGATGCTGGTAGGGGGTACCACACTCGGCTATTTATCAGACAGGTGAGTGTCTCCGGTTAATTGCTCTCCCTTTTTAGTCTTGTTTTGTTTTGGGGGCCACACCTGGCCATGCTCAGGACTTACTCCTCATTCTGGTCTCATAGATCACTCCTGGTGGTTTCTGGGACCATGTGGGGTGCCAAGGATAGAACCTAGTTTGGCCGTGTACAAAGCAAATGCCCTACCTGCTATACCATCTCTGTAGTCCTCCAAAAGACCTCTTTTTACTTGGATATTTTCATCAACTCTTGAACTAGTCTTCCATTAAACATTTATTGCAAATCAGATAGTCTTGAAGGTGCCTTGGTTTTTCAAGATTCTAGAAACACACGTGGAGAATTACAGTAAACCGAACAGGGGAGAGTGGAAGGGGACTGAGTAGATTGGAAGTTATACAGGAATAGAGGTGGGAGGTCTGGAATACATAGGTGATGGTTAAAGGAGGTCACAGAACTGTCTATCAACAAACGTGGGGGATCATTGGGTGGAAGAAACAGATGATAGAGAGACAGGATGAGCTCCTGGGCACTTTGGTGTCAGTAAGGTGGAGTGACTTTGTACATCAGTACCATAATTACAACTGCTATTGTAACCCTATTACCTCAACTATGATCACTGTATCACTGTCTTCCCGTTGTTCATCGATTTGCTCGAGCGGGCCCGGTAACATCTCCATATGTCCTATCTCATGCTAGTAGAGCCCAAGGGCATCTGCTTGCTCCAGGAACATAAAGAGCCTCAAACCATTCCATCAGGTCATGGGAATGAGGTCTATAATTGTTACTGGTATTTGGCATATCAAATACAACACGGGTAGCTTGCCAGGCTCTGCCGTGCAGGTAGCATACTCTTGCAGTCATCTCTAAGTCCAGCATTTAATGATGAACCTCAGGCGGGCAAGCGGTTCTTATCAACTATGATAAGAAATTAAAAATAGGGACTGAAGTGATAGTCCAGCAGGGAGCATGTTTGCTTTGCATGCAGCCGAACCGGGTTCAATTTCCAGCATCCCATATGGTCCCCTGAGCATTGCCAGGAGTAATTCCTGAGTCCAGAGTCAGGAGTAATTCCTGAGTACTGTTGGGGGTGATTCAAAACACCAAAAAAAAAGTAAATAGTAAAATTCCATTTGGAGTGACCCAAAAAAGCCAAAAAAGAAAAAAAAAGAAATTAAAAATAAATAAGCATAGAGTAAAATTGCATTAACAAGACTAGAGCAATAGCAAATAAATATGCTACTTCTTTGTAATTACATAAGGAAATATTTGCAATCTCATGACACTAAAATCTTAATGGACTTGGAATTTTATAAAAAAGTGAGCAACTTTGTTTTTGATGAAAGTATTTTACATTTGATTTGCTTTTTTTTTGGGTCACACCCGCAATGCTCAGGGGTTTCTCCTGGCTCTGCACTCAGGAATCACTCCCTGGCGGTGCTCGGGGGACCATATGGGATGCCGGGATCGAACCCAGGCCAGCATGAGCCGGCCGCGTGCAAGGCAAACGCCCTACCCGCTGGGCTATCACTCCAGCCCCAAGTATTTTACATTTGATCTTAGCCAAAACGCTGAGAAGCGATTAATGATGAAAGTGTTTTAATAAGCTACATTTGGTAGTTTCCACTGTTTATGTCGGGGGTGAAAAAAAGCATATGTTGTGTGTGGCTAAACCCCAGCTCGACTCCCAGCACTGCATGGCTCCCAAGCATCACCAGGCACAATCTGGGAGGTCCCTGAGCACTGCTGGGGGTGACCTGGGTAATTTCCTGTACTGAGGGTACAAGTAGTATTGTATCCTAGTGTCCTCTCACTGAAAGAGAGAACCTGAAAGGTCAGGTTGACTGGATATTGCCAGAAATGGTCCCTAGCTCACCTGAGAACCACTTAGGAGGCCCCCGTTGGAGTACACGACCTGGTCACAGCTGCTCAGAATCGCTGCATCTTGCCCGGAGCTGTCTCCTGCAGGTCACATTAAAGATAGGGGCAGCATGACAGTTTGGATCTGTGACTCTCTGTGTGGTGGAATATTCTTACTTTGAATTCTATGTTAGCTGGTATAAGTATTTCCTCTCATACTACCACACATCTCTCTGTGGGACTGGGCAAATCTTACCAGTATCTATCTGGCTGTGTTGGATCCTCCTTTAATAGGCATAACTAAATCAGAGAGCATGGCTGTTTGCCTCCTGGCAAGAGAGTGTGGCTCTAGAGAACCCAGAGCAACTGTGAAGGAAAGATAAGGATCTTGTAGAAGTTTGGAGAAATATATACCGGGCTGTAAGATATTCATGATATAATTCCATGCCTTGTGTATTAGTCCTGAGATACAGTTGTTCTCAGATGCCCCTACCCCATCTCTTCATAGGCCTGCAGGGAAGCTCCTGAGTAGATCTTGGTGAGGGAAAATTAACATTTCAATGGCCTAGGCCAGGTGAGCTCACTAGGTTAGGGATCCTGAACCTGATAGAATTGGCCCTGACTGAGACCCCTTATTGTGGGCGGTGGGGGTGGGGGGGCTGAGAGGTATAAAGAAGCAGCCTTCTTCCTTTCTCTCTCTGCTGCCAGGACCTCTGCCAGGACCCATGTGGATTCCTTTCTGCCTGCTTATTTGGGCCCAAGCACCTGGTCTGGGTGCCGCAGCCATCTTGGCTGAGAGCTCTGACCCGATCACGTGTCCTGGGTCCTGCTAGAAACTGAAAGTTTGGGGTTTTCTTGTCCTTGAATTGTAATGCCAGAACATATGTGAGTAAAAACCTTTTGAACCTTTGCTGGATTCATGAGTCTTCATCTATTCGCTGGCTGCCTACTCCTTGGGAAAAAGGGGATCCTGTCCTGCTCTCCCTAATATTTTTGGGGAACAGAGGTGTTTCCCACAGCCCCCATTTCATTAATAGAATTATTCAATAAAGTGGAGGATACTTGCATAGTATATTTGCCTATAGCAAAAAAAAGTATAAACCCTGTGCAGACTTTTCAATAGTCATTACCGTACCATGTAATTAAATAAAGCAATTCTTTAGTTTTTGTCACACACAAAATTTTCATGTAATCCTTAAATGTAGCTTGCACTTTACTGTTAAATGAGGATGTTGAGCTGGGTGGACAATGATGCAAAAGAGGAAGAAGTGGTGACCACAGGTCTCTGCGATACCCAGGTTCTTCAAGAATGAAAATATTGAAAAATAAAGATGCTCAGATTCAGAGTCGGAAAGTAGAAACTTTTACTGAAAAGTAGAAGAAGCAAGAAAAGAAGCTCCCCAAGTGGGGGAACCTAGTATAGGACTAAGTGAACTGTGGCTCTTTTGGTGGGGTTCTTATAGGGAAACTGGGTTAGGGTTAGGGAATGCAGGGAAGTTAGAGATAAGGGTTTTCCTGCAGCCCCTTTTTAAATGAAAATTGGGCTTTTGGCAGATGTTACAGAGGGTCTAACAGACCCTCGTCTGGCCATTTGTCTTAGGTGTTTCCCATCCTCCAGCCTCCCTGAGAGGTTAAACTCAGGGGCAGGATTGTACCTGGGGCTCCTCCAACCAAAGCTCTGCAGACTATTATAGCAAAACACCCAGTTTGTTTGCGTTCTGCAGGTTGGGAATGTGAGATGGTGATTGTGTGTGTGCTTTGGTTTCGGGGTAGAGGGAGAGAAGGTTATTTTGAGAAGATTTGTTGGTGATCTTTCCCTACGTCTTAAAGAATTTAAGTGCAAAGCGGCCCTTACTAAACTCCCCCCCCCCCCCCCCAAAGGATCTGTCTCATGTGTGATCTAAAGATACATAGTAAGGGAGCAAGGAATCACCAAAGGCAACACAGCTGAACCTCTGGTCCACAGAAATCTGTTTCTGAAGTGAGGGTAGAAAAGCATCTGAAGAGGCCTTTGGGGGGCCTCCGTGGAGTGGGCACTCTGGTGGTGGGGGGAGGAAGATGTAACCACGCGACCAGCAGTAAGAGGGTTATCAGCCACTGCCTCTCCATGAAGATGAAAGAAATAATCAGAGCCTGCATTCATTCATTCATTCATTCATTCATTTTTGGCTAATAACCTGCATTTTAAATTGCATCTACTTTTTGCTGATTTTTTAAACCCCAGACTGCTTTTATCCCCATTCCCTGACCTGTTGTTGTTTCTCAGGTTTGGGCGGAAGTTGCTGTTTAGATTCTGTGTGCTCCAGTTGGCCGTTGCCGAAACCGGCGCCGCGTTTGTTCCCACCTTCATTCTTTACTGTGTGCTCCGCTTCTTGGCCGGGTTTTCCACTTCCAACATCCTGACCAATTCTTCTGTGCTTGGTGAGTTGAAGTTCAGGTCAGTCTTGGACCTTTTCACAGCTCAGACTCCTAAAGTTCTAAGTTGGTTTGAAGCGGAAATCTGGCTTATGGTTTCTTTCAGTACTAGAATGGATGGTGCCTCGATTCCAAGCCTTGGGGCTGTCAATAATAATCTGTCTCACCAGCATGGGAAACATAATTCTGGGAGGACTGGCCTTTGCCTTCCGGGATTGGTTCACGCTTCAGCTGATGTATTCCGTACCGTTATTTGCGATCTTTCTTTCCTCAAGGTATGAACTTCCCTTTTCTTTCTTTGTCTAAGAGCATTCCAGGTTGCAGGTTGCATGGAATCAGGATGTAAGAATCATTTGGTCCTTAGCCAGCATTTGGGAAATATTCTATTATTTTGTGTCCTCTGTTTAATTAAAGGTGCAGAAGCCGTAAGCTTGCCAGAGAATCTCAGGCTAAATTAGAATTTCAAATAAACAACGTATGGTTAGTACCATGTTCCACAGATTGCATAGAGCATAGTTATAGTAAAAAAAATTTGTTTAATTGAAATTTTGCTTTATTGGGAAGTTGGAAAATAAAGATACGTGACTTTCAAATACATAAAAGTTTCTTATAAACAATGAATAATTCTTAGTGCAAGTATTTCCAAAGCATTGCGTGGGTAGTACTCGCTGCTCAAGAATTACTCAGTCTTTATCTAAATTCAGACTTAACTGGGCTCTCGGTTTTTCATTTGCTTGAACTGGTTGTATCCTTGGAATAAAAAGGGGGAGCCCAAAAGGCTTGTATAATGTATTCTAAGGAGAAATTCCTTCTCCTCCTTCCTCCTCCTCCTCTTTCTTCTTCCTCCTTCCTACTCCTTCTTCCTCCCCCTCTCCCCTCCTCCTCCTCCTCCTCCTCCTCCTCCTCCCTCCTCCTCCTCCTCCTTCCTCTTTCCCCTTACACTTTTTCAGAGCTCAAATCCAGCACTCACATATGCTCTACGGCCAAGCACGTCTTGGCTTTCTCTCTTCTTCCTCATCAGGTGGCTGGTGGAGTCAGCTCGGTGGCTGATTATCAACAACAAACTGGAGGAGGGCTTGAAGGAGCTTAGAAAAGCCGCACACAGGAATGGAGTGAAGGACACTGAAAACACTCTAACCATGGAGGTGAACATGAAAGGAACTTGGCTGCGGGATGCAGGGCAGATATAGTGAGCACTAGATGGTGTCTGTAAGGTGAAAAAGGGTGAGAGCACGCATCTGGTTAGGGGTCTGGAACCCATTGTCCCGGCTCTCCACTAACATTGTTTGGATTAAGGTCAACAGAGAAGATGCCATTTTGGAGAGAATTAGACACAGGACTGCAAATACTTAATGTATAGAACTTGGAAATAAGAATACGTCTGGACATCATTGCACAATCTATGTTAAAAGAGCCATCATTTTCCAAGGTGTTTTACTACCTGTTTTATTCGTGACCTTTGGAGAGAACCCAGCACGGGATCGGTATTCATAACAAGGTTTCCGCCGCATATGGTATAATAATGCTCATGAAATTCATCCTCTTTGATCTCCTTTTCCACTTCAGTTAGCAAGGGCCTAAAATAATGCCATTTCATTCTCTGCTTCTGTGAATATATTTTATTACACTTGATCTTAGCCAAAAGGCCGAGAAGCGATGTGTGAATATATTTTAGATTTCTTTTATACATAGTGTACTGTAGTATTTGTTCTTCTAGACATGGTCTATTTATTCACCTCGCTGTCCTCCAGATAGCTTCATATTGTGAGTAATAGCAGGATTTTTTAAATTATAGACTAGTCAGCCATTGTAGTTGTAAACCATTTTTTTTTTTCTTTATTTTCTTTATTGAATCAGTGTAAGCTACAAAATTTCAAAATTGTTCATGACTGAGTTTCATTGTATAGTGTTCCAACACCAATCCCTTCACCAGAGCCACTTCCCGCCACCAATGTTCCCAGTTTCTCTCCCACCCTGGCCCAGGGTACCTCTACGGCAGATATCTTTAAAATCAAATTGATTATAATACCACTGATGCACCTGAATCACCTTGACCCCTGCCCCCCTATATTGTTTCTCATCTTTCTCCTTTCCCTTCTCTCTGATCTATTTCTTTCCGTCTCCTTCCTACACGATGGGACCTAGAGTGATGTAGGCACCCCTTTACAACAGTCCCACTCCATCATTCAGTTATTCTGAATACCATGTAAAATTGATGTCATCTTGTGCTCATCCTCTTTCTTCTGTCTGACTGCATTTAATACTTGTCTTCCACTTTGTCATGCTGTAGTGAATTACATGATTTCATCATTTCTTATGGCAGTGCAATATTCCACAGTGTGTATCCACCACGTCTTGGCAATCCACTCACCTACTGTGGGATATCTGGGTGGATTCCAAATCTTAGCTATTGTACTGAGTCCACCATCAATGGTGGCTTGCATACATCCTTTTGAATGAATGTTTTCCTGCTCTGGGGCTAGATGCCCAAAAGTGCAGTGGCTGGGTTACATGGCAGCTCAACTCTGAGTTTACTGAGAACTCTCCACACTGTTTTCCAGAGGAGTTGAACCAGGCAACATTCCCACAGCAGTGGATGAGAGGAGTTTCCTTTCCACACATCCCCACCAACACAGATTGACCCCAGTATTTTTTTTTTTGTCACACCCGGCAATGCTCAGGGGTTTTTCCTGGCTTTGCACTCAGGAATTACTCCTGGCGGTACTCAGGGGACCATATGGGATGCCGGGGATCGAACCCGGGCGGCATGGGCTGGCCGCATGCAAGGCAAACGCCTGCTGGGCTATCGCTGGGGCCCGACCCCAGTATTTTTGATATGTGTCATTCTGACTAGTGTAAGATGCTATTTCAAAAATTAGTTGACTGTATTTATTGGAATTGTCCTTGGATAATACATTCTTATCACATCATTGAAGACTCCTTTGAGGTCTTGGTCTTGGAGTCGTCTGCCTCTGTTTTCCTCAAGATACTTTGTAGATTCAGGTCTGATCTCAAGGTGTCTTATCCACCCTGAGTGACTTTTGTGTAAGGTGTGAGACATGGATCCAGCTTTAATTTCTTACACATGGCTGTCCAATTCTTCCAACACCATTTGTTGAAGAGTCTGTCTTTATTCCATTTTATGTTCTCAGCTCCTTTTGTCAAAAAATTAGTTGACTGTATATATTGGAATTGTCCTTGGATAATACATTCTTACCCTGTATAAGTCCCAGCTCTTCTACTTCCTCATTTTTCATGTGAATATTCAGAATTTGCACACCACTAACACAGTATTAGCTTAATTTAGGCTTGCTTGTATATCTTCCTATAAAAATGCTTCCATTTTCCTGATTGTCACCCAGTTCAACTTGAAGAACTCCCCTTTGCAATTTCTATAGGGCAGGTCTTTGGTGACAAATTTCATCATTTCATTATTTTTATTTCCTCTGGGAAAGTATTTATTTCTCCTTAATTATTTTTTAGTATCAAAATCATTTTTTTCCATTTCTTTTGCTCCAGTTCTGTTGTGATGACAGAGGTGGGCAGGGGTGCAGGTAAGGAATTCTCACATGTACCACAACATTCTTCCTTGTGCTCTTGCACACTTAGTGATGGCGGTTGTTGGGGTCACACATATGGTGGTAGTGATCATACACTTGCTTGTGATTGTCAGGAACTGTGTACACTTCATAGAAATGATGTGCCTGAAGTTGCTCTCATCTAGCTGGTATCATTTGGAGTCACTTTCCTTAGCCCCCAAAATGTAGTGTTAGTGTTATCCTCACCAACATGCTCACCATCTAAGCACACAACTGAGATTTTACCAGAGGTCCAGGGCCTGTCTTACACTGCACAAGGTGTTACCTAGGCAGGAGAGTTGGATGAAATATTTTTCCAGAGACATTCAGTCTCTGCTGCAAGTCTGTTGCATTCTTCCTCACGTACAAATCAAATTCCCTCATTCCTCCGTAGGTAGAGGGTAGGAAGGGGCTCTGTGTCAATCTTTCACAGCACTTTCTTATGGAGACAATGTCGCCACCCCAACCACTGCCTGTTCTTAGGTCAAATTCCTTTTGGTGTACTTTCTAGGCCAGATTTGTTACAGGCAGCTCAGAGGAGGTCTTTCCCCCTGTCCTGATAACATCAGCATCTTCATCTTCGGGTACCTCTTCCTTTCCTGTGAATCCATTCTGCTGGGTCTAGGCTGCCATGATGGTTTTTCTGCCTTCCTCTCTACCAGAAAGTTGCACGTTCCAAAGTGCCTGGTGCTGTCCTCTCACCTCAGAGCTGCGCTGGCTCCTTCTCTCTTTCGGTGAGACTTGTGTCTGGTCTTTCTTGAACATTTATTTCCATTGTTTTATTTATTTATTTTTCCACCAAGAACTAATGCTTCGCAGTGGCCCAATTTGAATTTTGTGTTCCACAAGCTTCCTCAAATGCCTGAAATCCCAAGCTGCATTCCCCCAAAGCATCAGTAAAAGCATTCTACTTTTACTCTAGAATGCACTCTATCATGGACTCTAGCTCCACGATAAAGCAAGCGTCTTACGTATATGAAGCCCTCATTTCATCCCGCAGACAGCAACAATAAAAGCCACAAGTTTCTGTTGAAGTCTGAAGTTTGCCTTCACTTCACTCGTTTTCAATGATCACTTATGTAGCCCTCAGTTGAAGCCGCATTAACAGTATGAGACAAGGCATCCAGCTTGTGCTCTGGTGGGGGGGACCTCACAGTGCTCCCCACTAGGTTATATCAAGATTTTGTTTTTGCTGTTGTGGTTGAGGTTGTGAGAAGCAACATGCAAGAGGATATGGAGGCGGTGCGGGTGAAGGCGTCGGTGCTCCATCTGTTCCGCACACCCAATATGCGCAAGAGGACCTGTCTCCTGTGCTTCGTGAGGTGGGTGTCTTTATCTGTTTATGGCCTCACCTGGCGATGCTCAGGGGTTGCTTCTGGCTCTACACGCAGGGAGTCCCTCCTGGCGGTGCTTGGGGGACCTATGAGGTGCTGGGGGATTAAACCTGCGCTGGCCACATGCAAGGCAAGTGCAAGTATGATAGCTCAAGCCCCTGACTTCTATGTCTTCTATGTCTTATTTGACACCCTGGAGGGGGCAGATTTGACTTAATATAGGAGGAAAACACAGAGATAATTGCTGTGTTGGAGGTGGTCATAAGGGGTAAAGCAAAGAATAACAATAATTGTATGAAGAGTTTTGTGGATTACTCTCCCAGTCCTTTCTCAGAAAGTTGAGCAGAGAATGTCAGTCATGGAACAGATTTTAATTTCTTTTTTGCTTTTTGGGTCATGCCCGGCAATGTTCAGGGGTTACTCCTGGCTCTTTGCTCAGGGATTACTCCTGGTGGTGCTCAGGGGACCATATGGGATGCTGGAGATTGAACCCAAGTCAGCTGCATGCAAGGCAAATGCTGTACCCACTGTGCTATCCTTCCGGCCCGAGATTTTAATTTTAATTTTAAAATTTATTCCTTTGCTATATTTTCACATCAGCTGAAGTAAAACTACAAACATCAAAGTACACAAATACATACACAATGAACATTTCCATATATAAGTAGGCACACATCAGGAAGGTAAGGATACAGAAAAAGGTTCATACCCTAGGATGCCCCATGACAGCTTTACAAGGACAACTCTCTCTGCGCCTCACAGAAACCTGACAACAGCTATGACCTCTATCATCACAATTATTTTAAATTTTATTAAAATCTTTTACTTACTTAAAATATAATTTTATTAGACCTTTACTGATGCATCATGAGAATTCTATTTCTACTCAATTGAAACAAATATGTTAATTTTGTATTACCCCCCCACACATTTATTCTTTTTTAGGTAATACGATTATGGTCGTGCTAATATTTCTGATATTGATATAAAAAGTTTCGCCATCAGCTTATGTGTAAGAACCTGTCATTGGTCAGATGGAACTTCCAGGCTGCCTATGCATTCCCCCACCCATTTCTGTTTAATAAATTTGAATTTTGTAATCTAAGGTCAACAGTTTGACATGGATTCCTTGTTTTATCTCTGTCTATATTACAGATAAGCGAGTTCAGCCTGTGTCTGTCCCTCTCCCTCTGCCTTATTTCTCTTACCACGACACCCTCCAGTTCCATCCACATTGCAGGGAAGTGGGTTATCTTATCTTTTTTCACAGCTGTTTCGTAGTCCATTCATAATGTTTTATGAAAGTGTTAGCATAATTTTCATGCACAAAATATAAAAAAGCAGAGCATGAGTTTATGCTTTAATATCAACTATGGGTTGCCTGGACCACGATTTTCCTTTCTGATTTTTTAATCATCATATGTAGAACATGGGCTCTAAACTGTATAATAACAATTGTTCTTTTACCTACCACAGATTTGCAATCTTCGTTCCCTTTTTTGGCCTGACTCTGCACCTCCAGTACATGGGGAACAATATTTTCCTGTCCCAGGTTCTCTTTGGTGCAATCAACTTCCTAGCCAATTTTATTGCATTGTTTATCATGAATCATATGGGCCGTCGAGTAAGCCAGATACTTCTCTCCTCCTTTATTGGAATCTTCATTATAACTACCACGTTTCTGCCTGAAGGTGAGAAAAGAACAAACTGCAAGAAAAGAAATGTCTTTTTCCTACTCCTCAGGGACTGCACAACTCTGAGAACAGAAAGAAAGGGTGAATTTGTTTCTAAAGATTCCCCAAGGTCAATGTAAGGATCTAGGACAGAGTCTACTGTTGTTACTGGAAAATGGTCCCAAGTCATTAAGAATTGGTTCTGCCATCTGGTTATCCTCATCATAGCTGAGAAGATGCTGGTAATTCATGCCAATTACTCCTGGCACAAATTATAAATGACCTATTTCTAATTGCGAATGAATGTATTTTATATGTCAGATATAATTGTGTCTTATGTGGGTACAATCCTGTCACTTCTTTGCCAGGGTTTATTCTTATTATCACTTCTGTGACAATCTACTGGCTGAATTCTACAAATCTACATAATTCTACATACCGACATATTTTCTATCTGAAATCAAGCCACTATAACTGTAGTCTAGATAGGGAATTCTTCTTGACTTGAGGCATTACAAAAAATCCATTGTTTTCAAACAAAAAAGTATGTCAGAGAAAAAAAATCTTGTTGGAGTCGCAGTCTTCTTCTATCTTCAGCAAACATCTGAAACACAGGCTGGGGGTGTGCGATAACTCAGATCCTCCCCCTAGGTTGCATTTAGCACTGAGACGTCGCAGAGCCGTTACCAAACCTGCCCCAGCCACTGCCTCTGTGCTCTTCCTCTACCTCATATGCAACAGGCGCAGAAATCTCCAGCAGTGGCAGATTCATTTGTGGTCTGGGGGTGGTGATAGGTGCAGCTCAGACCTCCTCATTCTCTCTGGTCCTCCTCTCTCTAGAAATGCATCTCCCGCGTCTGGCTTTCTCGACTCTGGGAGTAGGCGCAGCTTCTGCCATGTCCCTGTGTTCTTTCACCCATGGGAATGAACTAATGCCCACCATCGTCAGGTAAAAAGTCTCATTCATGGAAGTCCTGGATTGGACAAATGGATCTTTCCCACTAAGGGACACGGAGAGGCGGAGGAAGGCTTAGTGGTCAGCAGCATTGATCATGATAGTATTCATAAATACAGAAGCTATTGCCATTGTTTATGGGGGAGCTGAGTGTCCACAGACACTGTGTTAAGTCCTTTAATGCATCATCTTACATATTTCTGTGAACCTAAAGAATATTTTTCAGGACAGGTGAGATAACACAGGGGTTTAGGTCTTGCACGCAGTCAATTCTGATTCAATTCTAGGCACTTCATATGGTCTCCCAAGTACTGCCAAGAATAAACCTGGAGCACAGAGGCAGACACCAGTCTTGAGCATCACCAGATGTGGTTTTCCCCCAAAACACTGAATATTTATTAATAATGAGAATATCTTGTGCACTTAGAAGAAAAACTGAGAGAAATAAGAGAGTATATTTGGAATGTAAGAGTATGTTTTTGGCCTGATTGTATCTAAATGCTTGGGAGAAATCCCATAATTACATTGAATGACAAATTAACAATAGCCATCATCATCATCATCATCTAAATGTGTAAATGTATGCCAAATATTTTGTATTGTTTGCTTCCTAGGGCAACAGCTTCAGGGATCTTGGGAATTGCTGGCAACATGGGAGGGGTCCTGGCTCCCTCTTGATGATCCTAAGGATGTATTCTCATCACTTGCCCTGGATCATGTATGGGGTCTTCCCCATTCTCAGTCTACCTGCTGTCTTTCTCCTTCCTGAAACCAGGAATCAGCCTCTGCCTGACTCCATCCAGGATGTGGAAAATGAGTGAGTAAAGTAAACCCATCCTTTTATGGGCGTTTATACTAAATGACTGTGATAAAGGAAGCAATACAGCATGCAGAGTCATTGCCCCTAGTAGAAAGTTTTGCTCCAGGTTATTTTCATGTGGTCAGAGCCTTTAGTTTAGCCATTGCTCATCCCTCCCACCAGGACTCTCCAAGGCTTCCCTCAATCTTACCAATTGCTCTTCCCATCCTGCACTAATTTAGTGTCCAAGAGACTGTGAGAGAAAAGTAGGTTGTTGTAGAGATCCTATGCCCTAGTGTAAGACACACCCCAGGAGGTATTTCACAGACACACACTAGCCCAAACATCGATTCTCCTCCCCTACTCCCTGGGCACTTCCATCCAGGAGTGCAGTGAGAGTCATGAGACATCTAGTGTCTGGAGGATTGAGGACAGCCCTGAGCACTTGAAATTCTATGCGAGCTGAGGGGAAAGGACAAGAGCTCCTCCCACAGTGGACAAAATAGCTCAGGAGGTCAGGTATACTGTCTATGACTTCCAAACCTTCTGATTTTGTTGGGAATAAAACTGCAGTGAAGCAAAAGGAGGAAAGGCAATGGACAATTGCAAAGGATTTTTAGCATTTATATACTTCCCTTTGGGCATGATTCTTTTAGTCAAGGCCATGGTGCGCAAAGGTGTCAACAGGAACTATCAAAGTTGTCTTGTCCCATGTTGTGAAGGGACCTGGTTGTTACACCGTGAGAATTTCTCGAGTCCTTTGAGCATCGTGATGCTTTTCCACCAACCTGGTGTGTCGGGAACGCAGCCGAGGGTCCCCGACAGTGTCAGGACAGAGGTTGTCTTCTACCTCCGAGGACGCTGGGAGAACAGATGAAAACTCACAAATCCGGTGCAGTTCCAAAAATGGCTTTTAATAGTACAAAAGCTCTTCCACAGCACTCCAATATAATGAGCAAACTCTAGCTCTGGTTCAAACTTAGACCATCCAAAAGAGCCTAAATCTCCCACCAAAGAGAGAAGATCTCACCCGAGCTGAGTCCTACCCAGAAGGAGCAAAAGGCCAAAAGCCAAAAGCCAAAAGCACTTGGAGCCAAAAAGCTGAAGGCTGAGGAACCAAAAGGGCAAAAGGTGAAGGGGCCTCAAGTCAGCCCCTTATATACACCAAAGTAATCCAATCGGGAGGTTGTCATGTCAACAAAGAACCCTAAACTGAGTGTAGTGCCACACCTTATGGCAGGTATAAACAAAGGTTATGCCAAGGACTAAGGAGATTATCTCTTATGTAAAACACTGGAGAGAGGGGGCTGATATAAAGTAATACATCTTAACTTCATGAGCTTCATGTAATCTAGATGGTACCCACAAGGTCCTTCTTATTATTATCTGCACCAGGGTGATTCTGAGTGTCTTGTTCTCGTGTACTGAAAGGGTCACTCTGCGCCTGCTTAGAGCAAACTAGTATGATCCTTCCTATAGTCTTCCTATAGTCTCAACGTAGCCAGGGTGGTAGTCTCCTGGTAAATTCTAACTGTCCCACGTTGGGTGCAGTGGGTATAAAGAGGAGTTGTGCCCAATCTAGAAAACATAGAAGTCTTAGTAGATGTATAAGTCAGAAGTTATTCAATCAAGGTGACTTCTGTAACTGCCACACCCTCTAGCAGTGTTTACATAGAAGAGAGGTCTCATTAGAATGAACCTTGACTTAAATAAGATTAAGCTGGGTGTGGGCAAAACAACAAAGCTCCCAGATTAGCTAAATCTGTTCTCCAACACTGGTGGGTGAAGGATTGTTCTAAAGACAATATATTTGTACACACCCAAGTGGCACTCCGGGGACTGTGTGGAGTTGGGGACGGAAACTGGGTCTCCCCACGCAAAGCAGGAGGTATGAGGTCATTCTGTGGAGCTCAAAAAAAGTGCTTTTTCCATATATATCTTCAAATGTGTTTGTTGGCTGTTTTTATTGTATTTGTCCCAGGAGAAAAGGCTCAAGAGAAGAAAAGCAGGAAGATACTGGAACCTTCATGAAAGTGACATCATTTTAAGGAATTTTGTGAACTGTTTATCAAAGAGTAAGATAAAAGGTAAATATCAGATCATTCTTAGATACAGACAAAATATGTAAAATAAATAAAAAGATAAGATGGGAAATGGACGCTATTGGTAATTATTATGGCAGCAAATTATCTATCAAGGACTTGTGATTAATTATAAGAAGTGTGAACTAACCCCCGAGAACCAGAAGCTCTGGTACAAAGGTCCTTCCCACCATCAAAAATGAAGTTTGATAAAAGTCATACACTCTCAAAGCAAACGTATAATAAACTTGTATGACTGGATGTGCCTAGCTTATTTCTGGGTATAGGATAAAATTGTATTAAGAAATATTTCTCCTTTTTTGGGGCCATACCTGGTGGTGTTCAGTGCTTACTCCTGGCTTTGTGCTCAAGGATCACTCCTGATGTGTCTGGGCAACAAATCTTGCATCAGGGACTGAACCTGGTTCATCTTTGTCCAAGGCAAGTGTCCACCCTCTGCACTATTGCTCTGGCTCCAAAACATCAATTCTTTTTCAAATGATAGTGTAATCGATTTTTTAAAAATTGCAGTGAACTTGCCCATACATTTGGAACCAGATACCTAGTCCAAGAGGTTGTTTCCTGAGATTTAGCAAAATTGAATCTGGTAGGGTCTTGCCTGCTCCCAGTGCATGTACCTGTGCCACATGCGCACTTCCCTCACCCTCCCAAGCATTGCTTAGTATGAGTCTAGAAGCTTCTGAGCTCTGCCAGGTGTAAGGCCCTGAGAAGCACTGTGGTGGCCTTGTTATTCTTTGGCACAGTAGGGGCCAGGCAGTACTGGCTGAACCCCATGGCCAGTTGACTGAGAGTCAATCCTGAACACAAGAAGGAAAGAGCAATGAAAGAAGAAAGACGGAAGGAAGGAAGGTAAAGGAAGGAAGGAAGGAAGGAGAGAGAGAGAAAAGAAAAAGAGGAGGAAGGGAGGCCGTCACAATAAGGAAAGGTGGATGTGTTACCACTAGAACGTGACAAACACATCTAATCAAATAAACCAGAGGATAACCTAGACTTAGGAGAGCCGATTAATGACCAAAGGTCTCTCAATAGTTCTAAAGTCCACGCCAGTTCTCAAACACACACTGATTAAGCTGTTTCCTTAAGGAAAGGCAAGCACTGTAGAAATCCCACGTAGTCATTCTTAAGGACCCTAACACCAATTGCTTTAGGAATATCCACTTTAAAGGAGAGACCACCTAGACAGACAGAGGTCTGCCAGATAGAGTTCATGGCTGTAGAAAAACTTACATGAAATGCATAGATACGTATAACATGTATCTCTGTATTATGTAGAAACACATGGCCGTAGTCATACTAGTTCTAATACTAAAAAATCCAGACAAAGAATAGAAGAAAACAGGCCATGAAGGTGTCCTCTACAAGGCCTGCCTGACTCACAGCATCCTGTCAGTTCCACAGAAACAAAAGTGATTATTTTGCAATTTCTATTTCATTGGTTGAACACACCTGAGAGTCGCATAACTTCCGTATGGATCCCTTAGTATATGAGTAAGAAGTATCATAACAGGGGCTAGACCAATAGTACAGAGGTTGGCACTTGGTTTGCATGTGGTTGACTCAGGTTCGATCCCTGGCACCACATATGGTCTCCCCAAGCTCCACCAGGTGTCATCCCTGAGTGCTGAGCCAGGAGTAAGCCCTGAGTACTGCTGGTTATGGCCCAAAACCAACAAATATGCATTATACAAGAAAAGTCAAAGTGGAAACTGAGAAACTGTTGTACTATACCAGACCACATCACACCACAGTACTTTTAAAAACTTTAATGAGGGGCCAGAGAGATAGCCCAGCGGTAGGGCGTTTGCCTTGCACACGGCCGGCCCATGCCGCCCGGGTTCGATCCCCGGCATCCCATATGGTCCCCCGAGCACCGCCAGGAGTAATTCCTGAGTGCAGAGCCAGGAGAAACCCCTGAGCATTGCCGGGTGTGACCCAAAAAGCAAAAAAAAAAAAAACTTTAATGAAAGTGCTGGTTTTAAATAATAGCTATTATTTATGAATTGCAGGGGTTACTCAAACCCGGATGGCCTAAAGGACGCAGGAATGGAAGCTATGCTTTGTTTTCATTTGCCAACCATGCCAAAAGGAACCCAACTCCTCTTGGGTACACACTGGACCACCACAAACAGAGCTGAATAGGGAGCCCCCGTTAATCACCCGTGCAATATCTGGAAACTTTGCTAATGAGAATTGACATGGCTTTTAATGGTGATATTTGGTAGCTTATTACAAGAATGGGTTCTTCCCTTATGAAGACTTAGAAGATGAAGCTCACATTTGGCTGGTATCAGAAACAGTGTGAAATGACATTTCACCTCCCTTCACAACTCAGAACGAAGACCGGGCTGTGTGCACTTTGTGCATGGCAGCACCTCCGTCCCTCTGCAGCACTCAAGTGGTTTGTGAGGTTGGAATCAAGGAACGGCAAGTACATTGGAGAAATTGTAAGTCAGAGGCAGAATAAGAGCAAACAGGAAGTGAACTAGACAGAGATTCACTTGTTCTTGATAACAGGTATTTTCTGGAATCTGCAGTTGTGGGAAATAGTATCAGATTCCCTCAAAATTAAAGGGCAAATTACTGCTTCTTGCGTATCCAGGTGTAAGAAGGCATCAAAGAGCCTGCCAACTGGTACAGCTATATAAGAAGAAAACAGCCAACCCCATAAAAAATGGGGAGAAGAGATGAACAGAAACTTTGACAAGGAAGAAATTTGAATGGCCAAAAGGCATATGAAAAAATGCTCATCATCACTAATCATCAGAGAGATGCAAGTCAAAACAACAATGATATATCACCTCACACCACAGAGACTGGCCCATTTCCAAAAGGGTAAAAGCAACAAGTGCTGGCGTGGATGTGGGAAAAGGGGACTCTCATCCATTGTTGGTGGGAATGTCGACTTGTACAACCTTCTGGAAAACAATATGGACATTCCTCCAAAGACTAGAAATTGAGCTCCCTTTTGACCCAGCCATACCACTCCTGGGAATATACCCTAGGAAGCCAAAAACACACAGCGGAAACACAATCCACACTTTTATTTTCATAGCAGCACTATTCACAATAGCCAGAACCTGGAAACAACCAGTATGCCCGAGAACTGATGACTGGATAAAGAAACTGTGGTACATCTACACAATGGAATACTATGCAGCTGTTAGGAAAAATGAAGTTATGAAATTTGCCTATAAATGGATGGACATGGAAAGAATCATGTTGAGTGAAATTAGTCAGAAGGAAAGAGAGAGATATAGAATGACTGCATTTATTCGCATGACATAAATATATATATACATATTATGACACCAAAATCCAATGTCAGGCGAAACGTGGCTCAGGAGGTCTTACCAAAAGTGGAAATTACAGCAAACGTGTGGGAGTCAGAGATTAGGTAAGACAGAGAAGGAAACATGTGTGAATAAATGTCGAAAGGGCTAATACCAACCTAGAACTGAGCATTAAATACAGGCAAAAAATTGCACATGATGGCCTCTAAGTGTAGGTAGTGCAACCCACAATGTGTAGGAGAAGGAAGGGAGAGAGAGGGAGAGAGAAAAGAGATAAAGAACCTGCCATTTAGGCAGGCTATGGGAGGGGGAGGGAATTGGGGACATTGGTGGTGGGAAATGGGCACTGGTGGAGGGCGGGTGCTGGAACACTATGTGACCAAAACCTCTAAACATGAACAATGTTATAATTGTATATCTCATGGTGGTATAATAAAATATTTAATTAAAAGAAACAAATTTACCTTTACAGATAGTAAAATGAAGAATATCCAAAGAAACAAACTCTTCATAGCATTTGTTCCATAAACCACGAAAACTGTTATGGAAATGGACTAGAGAGATAGAAAATGTGATATGGGTTGCATCATTGGTGAAGGTTCGATGCTAATCTTTCACGGACAAGCATCTTTCATGTTGTCTTTTGCAGCTCTGTAAAGGGGGTAAGGGCAAGGCAGAAAGCCTTGTCCCTTACAAGAATGTCAAAAGCAATGGGACCATGTGTCAGAGAAGACACTGGTGGTGTCGTTAATGGGCGATATCAGCCTGTGCCTCGGGTCTGCATAATGGCTGTCTCACCTCTATGATGATCCCAACTGCGGTTACCGGGTGGTCTTGCCTCCCTGGACTTGAGGGGTCCAAGTGGAGCATGAAATATTAATGGACTCTTAGGTTAGCCACATAGTTATTATATTATTATTATTATATTGGTGGGTTGAGATCGTTTTGGCCCCAAGACCTCTAATCATTCAGCTTTACCGGATAAAACTGCCAGTTTTCGCGTGCGAGCGCCAGCTATCCTGAGGGAAACTTCGGAGGGAACCAGCTACTAGATGGTTCGACTAGTCTTTCGCCCCTATACCCAGGTTGGACGACCGATTTGCACGTCAGGACCGCTACGGACCTCCACCAGAGTTTCCTCTGGCTTCGCCCTGCCCAGGCACAGTTCATGCCCCTGGCTCTACTGGCATGAGACAGGACATATGGAGATATTACTGGTGCCCGCTCTAGCAAATAGATGATCAACGGGAAGATCGTGATCGTGATTATATTGGACTCTTTTTCCTCCATTTCCTCTCCAGTTACTAAAGACACTGACTAGAGAAAATTGCACTCAACTAATTAGCATATGTATAATTATGATGTGTTCCCATTTGGGAACATAGCTTACAATACCACACACATATAACACACATGTTCTCACAATACATCCTGTAGTATCAATTAGTACCACCTGAATGTGTATTAACCTAAAATGACCCACTTACAAGATTGCTTTGGTCCATTGTCTGAATTGAAAATTATTGCAAATGTGGAGGCAATTTTTCAGCACAACATGGTGCTTTCTGGCACCTCTATAAATTGGTTTTCAATATCCTAACAGCTGGAAAAAATCCCTTCATGCACATAAATTTCCCCAACATAAATTTTTCAGTGCATATTGTCTCTGATATTTTGGGGCTTGGCACCAGACCTATTTTTCTTTGAAGGGGATAAAGTTTGAACAGACTCCTCATTTCAAAGTTATTGAATCAATACTAGCAGTACACAGAGCAGAGTACTGAGGATAAATTAGGTTGTGAAATGTGAAAGCTCACTGATGATTGATCTCAGCCTGGGCTTTAAACTTCTGTCTTGGGGGCCGGAGCGATAGCCCAGCGGGAGGGCATTTGCCTTGCACAAGAAACATCTTTGGTTTCTTTTTGTATGATTATATATTGCTGTGGTCATACCATGATCACCTTCAGAGCTCTTATTAAATAATTTTATACTCACGTCTGTACCTGATTCTGGTAATATTATGGATTTAGTATTTGTTCAGAATCCTATGCTAAATTTCATTTCACTAACAGAAGAGAAGTACACATTTTTTTTGGTTTTTGGTCCACACCTGACAATGCTCAGGGCTTACTCCTATTTCTGGAATCAGGAATTTCTCCTGGCAGTGCTTGGGGACCTTATGGGAATCCACGGATTAAACCTAGGTCAGCCATGTACAAGGCAAGGCAAGCACCTTACCAACTGTACCATCTCTCCATCCTCAAGAGAAAAACTTTGAAAACCACATGACTTAGTTCTTATTTTTGTAATTTCTAAATTTCTCTCTCTCTGTCTGTGTCTCTCTGTTTCTTTCTCTCTCTTTCTCTCTCTTTCTCTAAACCAGCAGAAAAACTGTAAATCCAGTAGACTTTGGGATCGGGGGCTGAAAGAAGAAATGGCATTTAGAGATACGCCATCTAGCTGTAGGAAGTTCATGGTCTAGAAATTATAATGTTATTCTCCTATGTCAATAAATCCTGAGATGCTTTAATTCTTAGGTTCGATTCCTGCCCAGCCTCCTCTGCATAAGAGTCACCTAGGAAGCAGTGACTCAGCCCCCACAATTACCATTTAATAAGACCAGAGCTAGGTGAGGTTACCTGCGATTTGCATCAGAAACTTGGTTTTTTGTCTCTGGAAAGTCCATCTCTTCATGAGCCGGCTTTGGGCCTTTTGGCGAGATTGGGGGGATAGAAAAGCTGTGTTTTGGGGAAGAAGGATCCATCTTGGTTTAGCTCCCCACCTGACCACGTGGTCGGAGATCCAGCCAGGAATTAGAGGTTTGGGGATCTCCTGACCTTGGGTTGTATCAGCAGAGTTTGTTTAATTACTGGTGATAAGTAAAAGCCTTTAGGAATTGTGCTGAATTCATGGATTCTGTTATTATTATTTTAATTAATTGATTTTTTGTGATAGTTTGGTCTGCTGGGCTTAGTTGTGACGAGAGGGAAGTCTGGATGAGGAAAATGGTGGCCCCCAAGGAGTGGGGGGGTCGTCTGGCTTGTTGTGAGGCTCTGCTGGGGTGGCAGGCCAGGGCTAGAACCCGCCATGCCTCCCGGGCGCCTCATGAGTTGCTGGGCACAGGGAGAGCAAGTAGAAACTCTGCCCCATGTCTGAGAGTCTCTGGTTCAGCATACCTGGGCCGGATTGAAAAAACAAAACCCAGCAGCCACGCGATTCATCAATAAATGCTTTATTTAGAGGTGACTACAACAGTATGCCACCTGCGTGGCAAGCCTGGCAAGCTGCTCGTGTAGTATTTGATATGCCAAATACCAGTAACATTTATATTAGGTCATTCCCGTGACCTAATATAATGGTTTGAGGATCTTTATGTTCCTGAAGCAAGTGGATGCCTTTGGGTTCTCCTGGCATGAGACAGGACATATGGAGATATTACTGGTGCCCTCTCTAGCAAATAGATAATTAACGGGAATATAGTGATAGTGATTTTTTGCTTTTTGGGTCACACCCAGCAGTACTCAGGGGTTACTCCTGGCTCTTCACTCAGGAATTACTCCTGGCAGTTCTTGGGGGACCATATGGGATGCCAGGAATCAAACTTGGTCGGCCACGTGCAAGGTAAATGACCTCCCTGCTGTACTATGGCTACAGCCCAAGAACTCGTAGAATTTTATCTGTCCACTGCCAGTCCTAGTGGTAAAATGGTACTCTTTCCCTGATACTGTTGGGGACTCCAGCACTCTCCGGCACTAGGCAAAATCCTAGTATAGTGACTTACTACATGGTACCTGTAAGTCTCATTATTTCAGAGAATACCAGAGAGAGCTACTGAATAAAAACAAAAAAAAAATCTTTTCAGAGATTTTGTATATCTCACGGTGGTATAATAAAATACTTAAAAAATAAATAAAGATCTATGACAGATAAAAAAAAATCTTCAAAAATAATTTGTACACACAAGTAAAAATATTTTTCTGTCTTTAAAATGCAAAAATATAAAGAAAAATATCTTTAGCCAAACTGTGTGACGTTCTCCATGTATGAAACCATAATTCAAACTCTGAGAGAGGAAAGAAACAGTCAATGATAACACATATAATCAAGCCAATTAAACTGTACAAAGAAAGCCTAAATAAATGGAAATTATCCCAATTGCCTACTAATTTAAAATTATCTTCATAATGATGCTCAATGAATTGGGCGAGAGTACAGATAGAACAGTTGAACAGTTAGTACAACTAAACGAGGGTGTTCTGTTTTCCCCTCCACCACACCAGGTGAGGCTTTCTTCCAGCTGATATCACTGGGCCTATTTCCAAAGGAAGACAGAGCTCCAATGGGAGGCAGTGCCCCTCCCTCTCCCAGTAGCCTCCACACCAGACTTGCACCATAATAAAGCCCACACTGTAGCTCTTGATGTGCATGGTCATGTAAGAGACCTTACACAGATCTACTCAGCAAGAGATACTGCTCAGTTTATTTTTCCTGTCAATTCTGTGAGGAAGGGCAGAGAGGACAGAGAGAAGACTATCTTAATCCCTCAGAATCTCCCTGGGGTGGGGGTTAGCTTCAAAGACTCATCCCAGCACAGCAATAACTAGAAAAACAATGGGGAAAACAGGTAAAAACCCACTAAGATGCATGAGTAAAAACAGTGTCACTGAAGACATCAGCAACACCAGTAAATGTTGTTTACTGGCTTACAGTAAACAACCAGGCTGTGTATTTACTCACAGTAAACACATGCTTAGGCTGTGTGCTTACTGATGGTATGAAAAGGGTGTTCAATGAGTTCCAAAAAAGCAATGGCCCAGGCAGTCAGTGAAGCACAAGAAAGTATGAGAGTCAAAATGAAAATGCTTTTGCAATTAGAAATGACAGAAATGAACAGTACGGTAGGTGATTTAGAAAAAAAAAATTCAATGGAAGCTCTGAACAACAGGATAACAGAAGCTGAGCAAAAAACTGAGGAACTCCAGGATGAGAAGAAAGAAGAAACCACTAGGAAACAGGAGGAGGTGGAAAACAGTCTGAAAAAAAAATGAACAGCCTTGTTCAGGAAGAACAGCATAAACGTAAACAGAATCCCTGAGGAATAGGGAGGCAACTGTGATAAAGAAACAAGAGTTAAAGAAATCATTGATAAGATGAAGCAGGAATATCCTGTCAGGTCGGAGGCACAGAGATGAGACTCCAGGAACAAGATGTATTTCCATGAATTTTTAATAATCACCAGTCAGAGGCACAGCAGCTCTCATCTTGGCAGCTGACTGACAGCTTAAATAAGGACCTCAACTCTCTTACATCCCCGCGGTATCAAAGGACAACACAACTTAGAGTTAAGTTTGCATAGTTTACACTACAAAGACATTCCACATTTTTAGCATATGATATAAGGATAATAGGAAGGAGACAAACAGGAGCCAAACACCTGCAAGGGGTGCTATCTAGGTGAGGTGAGATAAGCAAAAAGAATGTGCTACAGTATGTTAATTCAGCCTTCCTGACTAGCCCAAGATGGCAAGGTCTTGTCAGATACAGAAGTAACAGAAACACAAGAAAAACCTGTTTTCTGTCTGCATTTCAAACAGCCTCCCTTAGACTCCATCTTAGGTTAGCTACAGCCAACAAGGAGATGTGACACAGGGAAATGACCTAGGATAGCAGTGTCTGTGTATCTGCAATCATGAAAACAGTCTCACTAGGGAATTCTACATACTAACTATTGGAGTCAGTCTGCCAAAAAAACCCTGTGTATTTGTTAACAGGCAGTATCCATCACACTTTAGCATATTCTTAGATCTGCTTTCTGCCAACAATAAGAACTTCCCAGAGTTGAGGATTACAAGGCACCAGGATCCCAGGGGCCCAAAGGATCTTAGTGAAAAAAAGACCCAATTAGGAAAATGCCAAGACACATTATACTCAAAATGACAAAATCCAAAGATAGAGACAGAGTATCAAAAAGGCACGATCAGAAGAAACTTACATAGGTAGGAAAGCCCATGAGTGGTACAGCAGATCTATGATATGAGAGCCCTGGAAAAATGTGGAAGGATATAGTGCAAAAGGTTCCAGAAATGTACACCTTACACCATTCAGTATCCATGTTTGGAGAAATGAAATACTTTCGTGGACAGGCAACAGCTTAAGGAATTCTTGTCCTTGAAACTAGTTTTGTAAGAAGTATTGAAAGAGTTTCTTTTTTTTAAGTTTTTACCTGTCTGTTGGACACTGATCCTCTGGGGAAGAAGGGGATCCTGTCCTGCTCCCCCAATATTGTTAGGGAATCCAGCATTCTCCAGCAGTCATGTGTAAAATTACAAAAAATCAGACTCTTAATTCACACTATGCATAAAAGCTAACTCACAATAATTAAAGACCTTACTATCAGACAGGAATCCATAACTTTCATAAGGTGATGTAGGTGGGCCCCATGGGAGGCTTGTGTGAGACAGGAAGCAGAGAGAGATAGCACTTTCTCCCTACTCACTTCGGCCTCCCAGGACCTACTAGGCAGACTTAGGACTGAAATAGTCTGCAATGAGCCCCTGCACAGCGTGTGGCTGAGCCCCACCAGTCCCATAAGGTGGCCATCAAGCCACACCTGATGTCCGCTTGATCTCTAGGCACGGGAGTTGATCTCCACCACCCAATGCGGGAAATGCTGAGGCACCCTGCACAAAATCTGGGAGCAGGGTCAGGGATCCCCCTTCTGTCCCACGGGATCAGCGCCCAGCAGACAGAGAAAGACGCAAGAATCTGGCGAGTTTCAAAATGCTTTACTTAACACAGGTTCAGGAGTACAAATGAGCAATAGGACAAAAGCCCCGTACTTAGGATTCCTGGCTAGGCCCTGGCCACGTGTAGACCAAGATAGCGGCTACCATGTTTTAAGGCCCTGTAGAGAGGAGACAAAGACAAGGCACCAGCAGAAGGGGAGAAAGAGAGAGGCGACCCAAAAGAGAGAGCCCAAAAGAAAGAGAAGAGAGGGAAGCAGCCTAGTTTTATATCCCTGCAACTCAGACCTCCCACACTAAATGAAAGCCATCAGGATAAAATGCCCTCAAGTAATTTCTCCCAGGACCTTACCTAGGCCCTTTGAGATGGTAATGTCGTTGAGCCAAGATCTACTTAGGAAATGCCTTTGCAGGGTAGAGAGGAGGGGCTTCTGAGATGAGCTGTATCTCAGAATACAAAGGCAAGCATCTGTACCAAAAAAATATATTATAGCCAGTTAAATATTTCTCCAAGCTTTCAAGGAGTCTCGTCTTTATTTCATGGTAGTTCTGTATTTTAGCTTTGAGTTAACAGAGAGCCCTGCTTGCTTGCTTGGAGGCAAACAGCATTTCTCTCTGGTCTAATTAGAGATCCAATGTGGCCTGGCAAATATGCCAGTAAGATCTAGCTAGTCCCACGATGATTGGGCAGCATGAGAGAATATTTATACCAGCCAGTATCGAATACATGGTCAGATAAACTGCCACATTCAAACTGTCCTCCTATCTACAAAGTGACTTGCAGGAGGCAACTCCAGGCCAGATGCAGAGGCTCTGGGAGGTGTACTGCATCAACCCAAGATTTCTCGGGGAGCCACAGACTCAGGCTGGAACGAGGAATTGCTCTTTGCACGAAAGGAAAGTCAGTCCTAGGTCTTACCCAAGGTTTGTTCAGGGTTCTTGTCTTCCTCACAGAAAAGAATTTTCAGGAGTAGAGGAGCAGTGAAGTAAAGCAGATTTTATTATGGAGGCTTTAGGAAGGGAAAGGAGGATGTGAAGTACACATCTCAAGAGGGGAGATGCAGGTAACACATTGCTTGGGCACCACATGTGCTCGGCCATGTGGCTCAAGCAGCCCATGGGCTCAGGCAGCATATCGCGCGCTGTCCTCTGGTCAGTATGACTTTTATAGAGTTCTTCCCAAGCTACTCCCATATAGGGCTTCAACCTAGGTTAAAGTCCATTGCTAGGGCTGTTGCCAAGGGGAGTTGATTTTGGGAGTGGTCTTCTTTGAAAACTTTGAAAAACTCTTTTCTTGACCTCTGTTCCTGCTGGATCTTCTGTCCTGGAATGTAACTGAATTAGGGGCTAGGTAGAGAAAGGTTGATCCAGCTTCCTCAAGGTCTGTTGAGGGTGAAGTTCTTATCAAGTCTTGGCTCCTGGTTCCAAAAGGTGACTCTGGACAGCCTTAGAGCTAGGGCTAGCTGTACTCCCAGAAAGTTCATTGCCATGAGGAGCTCTTCCCCCATTCAACCCCTCCCACCATGCCCATCTTCCTGCCTACATCAAAGGAACTTGGGCAGAATATTGAATCTAGACACAACTTTTAGGCTTTGATGTCATTGACAAAAAGGGGTGGAATAAAGATTAACAAACAGGACTACATTAAGTTCACTTATTTTCAAAGTGAGTTTGTAGGATTGTTAGAGCCTGAAATCGTCTACCCCTTCCTAGGTGGGTCCCATGGGTGGATTATGTGAGGCAGGAAGCAAGAGAGTTGTTCACTTTCTCCCCAAGAGAAAAACAGAGAGCACACATGATAATGCAAGTCACACGGAGAGGTTTATTTCAGCTAGCTGGGGTCCAAGAGTCCGCCCAACATAATGGGTTTCAATCAAGGGGCCCTGAGCATACTAAGACAGGGATTTTTATAGCATGTTCAAAATTAATTGTTTTCCTTAGCGCAACAGTAATGCATATTTTTGTTTTGTGAAACCAGCCTGGTGGTTTCAACAAAATAAGCCTTATCAATTAGTAGAGAGCAATTTCTGGTCCCATGGATCACCCACCCACATTCAATGTTTATGGCTTATTAAGCTGATTAAATTTTGTAGTTCCAAGTTCCTGCTCCTGAGGGTCACGTCTTCAGGATCACAGTGGAGGCCTAAGATGGCTCTTTGTCTAAGATGGAGTCCCTATGTCCAGTGGCTAGTTTTGTTTACCTGAACCTCTAACAGTATGATTCTACTAGCATCAGAATGTCTCTTCCTGAAAGGGAAGGATTGAATCCTACATGACTTGCTCTCACTTAACCCAGAATTGTTTTCATTATCTTATTTTTCTCTTTATCAAATTCTGGTGTTAAATTAACTAACTTTTACTCATTTACTTTAAATATTTGCAAGACAAAGCACTTCCTTAAAGGAAAGTGTCATGAATGGTGAATTCTGGAAAACACTGTGCCTGCAATCAGCAGGGAATTTTTTGTTATGCACTGGGATTGTACAGATCAAAGTTCAAACCTATAGTAGGCACTGCTGAATGAAAGAATCTTCACAAAAACCACCTTTAGCGTATTTCATTGGGAACTACTAGAAGTCCTTCAGCCAAATATTTCTCTTTGTGACTTTAAGGAAAATTATTCCGTACCTAGAAGCAAGATGGCGTTGGGGAGCATACTGCTGAAACCTGACAAGAAGGTGAACTTTCCTCCATACAGTCTTTTTGCCTTGTCCTGAAGATCATCTGATCATCCCCTGATGGCTTTTCAAAACCTTCTGGATCAAGTAGGAATCCTGGGGAGATTTCAGGTCCTTCAGATAGTTTTTCACTGTCTCTCCTACTTCATAGTGTATCCTCATGTTCTCCTGGAGAACTTCACTGCAGCTGTGCCTGGTCACCGCTGCCGGGTCGATCTTCTTGATAATGACACTATCTCTGCTAACAACACCGGGGTCCTCAGCCAAGATGCCCTCTTGAGAGTCTCCATCCCACTGGATGCCAGCCTGAGACCAGACAAGTGTCGTCGTTTCATCTACCCCCAGTGGCAGCTCCTTCACCTTAACGGAACCTTCCCTAATGCAAGTGAGCTGGAAACAGAGCCTTGTATGGATGGTTGGGTATATGACCAAAGCACCTTCACGTCTACCATTGTGACTGAGGTAAGAGACCCCATTAATCTTTTGTTGATCACAGGGTTTGAGTGTTTAGAGGCAAAACTTTAATGAGAGTGCTCCCAGCACTGCGGAGGTGCTCATTCTTTATCTTCCAGCAAATAAATGATTTCTTTATTAAATACCAGACACCTACGTACATAATGAGATGAATGATTTTTTTAAACAGAATAATGTCTATTTTCAAATATTTTATTCTTAGACCAAGTTAAGTGAGTAATATATGGATGGTCACTGATTTTGTGATGATCACTTGTCACTTGTCTTCCCGTTGTTCATCAATTTGCTCGAGTGGGCGCCAGTAACATCTCCATCCATTGGGAATGAGGTCCATTATTGTTATATAACTTTATATATGTATCTATATATATAGATACATATAGTATATATAAAGCTATATATATATATAGAGAGAGAGAGAGAGAGAAGTTGTGAAAGTTCTGTGGAACCACAGCCTGGTATTCACTCGTGTTGCTGGAGTGCTCCCAAGTAACATCTTTACTTAAGGATATTTTAAATACTCTGTGGGTTTATCAGACCATAACCATATAGTTAACTCAAAGATTTGTGCAAAGTATTAAAGATATTGTGGCGAGTTACTCATGTTAAATCTTTATTTGAAAATTAGAAACATCTTGGTGGTTAGTTAAAATTATTTAAATTTTACAAAATATAACTTTAATTAAAAATTGCCATGTTCAGAGTCCAAACTACAATATCCAAATTCAAAAATATGCCTGTTAAGGAGATGGGGTGGGAAGGTAGGAGACATTGGTGGAGGGAAGAAGATAGTGGTGGTGGGCTTGGTTTTGGAACATTGCATGCATGAAACTCAACACTGAATGATTTTGCAAATGACTGTACCTTGATATAAGAAGATATTTTTAATCCCAATGCTCAGACTATACCAAGAACAGAGATATAAAAAGGTCTGGGACTAAATTCAGCTTGATCAGTACATTGTTTAGTTTATTAAATTTTTATACTATGTTTATACTATGTTTATTAAATTTTTTATACTAAGCTTTACAACCACTTGTAGGGTGTAAAACTAGGAGATAATAAATTGACAAGTTTAGGTGATACAACCCAAATGATGAAAAGTCACTAATGCAGAAAAGGAAGCTAGAAAAAATGACAGGGTCTGATACCTTAATTTTGCAAGTTATATTAGGGGGTTAAATCAGATTACCACTGAGGGCTTGTAAGATGTGAAAAACTCTGTTGTTGGTTCCTTCTCTCCAGTGGGATCTTGTGTGTGAATCTCAGTCACTAAAATCCGTGAGTAAATCATTCTTCATGATCGGAATGCTGGTGGGAACCATCATTACTGGCCCATTATCAGACAGGTGCGTATGTGAATCACAGCTCTTCTTTCTCTCTCTATTTTAATCACCTTAGTCATCATTTATTTGGTGGCAAAGGGACAGTGGTAAGGACTGGGGGCACCTTGGTGGTGATAGTGGTGGGGTGTTGGATCGTACCCTACTTACTAGCCCTGGGATTTTGTATTGCTAATGAGGGATTGTTTTTCTCCTTCCTATAAGCGCTTTCGCATATGCTTATGCTAAGGGATCTTGTTTTGCATAGGCACAGAAAGATATTCGGGTTGGTGCATTTGTGAGTTAATTAACGTTGATTATTTCCTCCTGAGTTTTCTTCATATTTCCTCACTATAGGCCTCAGTAGCCTTTAGATTGAATCTAATTCCTCACACCCCAGAAAGAGGGTCCCAACATGGGACTGGATGGAACCAGGAAAAGAGATCACCTGGCCTCAATATAGGATAGATGTTAACTGTCTTGAACAGTGCCTGACCATAATCTCTGTTCAGAGCTAGAGATAAAGAGCTAGGTCTAGGAATGAGATCTGTTTTGAAGCAAACATAAGTAGCAGAGGATAGGACCATAGGGGACTGGATATGACCAATCTGCCAAGGGGAACATAATCTGGGTCATATGACGTGATCTCCCCAGGAAAGGTCACCCTATAAATTTAATCCCAGGTATAGACAAATGTCTGCCTCTCTTACTGTGTTTATACAAAAAATGACTAGAAATATTATTGAAATGATTGTTTATCAGCCAAGGTTGAGAGAAAATCAATATGCCCTGCTCTCCGCCCATTAACTTCTGGGAGCAGAGGCGTGATCTCTGGTATTCTGGTATCCTGCCCCTATGGGGGCTGTCTGTTCTCACTTAATCATTATCAGATAAAAGAGATTTTATTTTAACCTTTAGTATCGCCTTTCCCCAGCCTTTGTAAACATTTTGTCCCTCCACTCCTTAGAATACATGAATATGAATAAATTGTTAAGTCTTGGTCAGAAGTCTCATGTCCTATTGCTCATAGACAACTCAAACTTTTTAAAAATACAGAAATACATGAGCAGGAGAGATAACACAAGAGTTAGGGGCCCACGACCTCATTCAATCTTCTATGGCAGAAAGGCCCCCTCTAAGCATCATGAGCTAGAGTCCTGGACGTCCTTGAAGATTGTTGTCTGTGACCTTGGGTTCCCCTGAGTGCCTGGCAGAAACAACTTCATTCAACTGTCTGGACCATTTGAGAACATATCTCAGGAAGCTGACTCTGCTTCTAATGTCACCCTAAGTTTTTTAATAGAGAGATAACCATGTGCTAGTGATGTAACTTAGTCATAGAGGACACTTCTTGCTTGTGTGAGGCCCTGGGCACTAACAAAAAGAAACTAACGAAAGTATTGAAATATAAAAGCATATAGTGCAAGCAAAAGAAGGAAAGGCTCCAAGTTCTTATTTTCCCATAGAAACGTTCTTTTTAATTTAATTCTATTTTGCTTGGTTTTGTTCTTTTTTGTTTCTGGGCCACACCTGGCCTTTGCTCAGGGCTTTCTCCTGGCTCTGCACTCAAGAATCACTCCTGGCAGTGCTCAAGAAATCATATGGGAATCTGGGGGATCCCACTCAGGTCGGCCACATGCAAGGCAAGTACTTTTCATGCTTTCCTATTGCTTGCTCTGAAACATTCTTTTAAAAAGTAAAATCATGAGGCTAGAGAATATTTGCCTTGCACACAGCAAACCAAAGACTGATCCCCAGTACCCATACAGTCTCCAGGAGTGAGTGCTGAGCACTGCTAGGTGTGGTCCCCAAACAAACAAACAAAATAAATTTTTTTTTCAATGAACTTCGTCAGAGCTTTGATAGTCAAAAATTGCATTTCTTAAAGTGGGTAATATAGATCCCAAGGGAGTCTCCCTCTCAGATGCAACTGTGAGCACTTTATGCTTTTTTTTTCAGTTGAAAAAGGTAGATTTCAGGATGATACTCTATAATTTTTTGTTTCTTTCTGAAAAGTGGATAGTAGGAAAAATCAATACGGTAACCTGTGATCTCCAGAAACAAAATAAATGTTCAATGGAGAAACATCATTTCTCAAAATGATAAGACTGAGAAACCTAAACATGGTAGAAAGTTTGTGGCCTTTTAATTTCATCTCGCCTGCACCCATTGCAGAACACAGCAGCTTTGACCTAGAAGTGATGGTCCAGTTCCCAGTTACCTCTGAGGTAACTGAGAAAAGGATCAGAAAAGATCTTATTTGAAAACATTGTTTGTGCATGAACTATGTTAGGGAGACAATGTGAAGGAATGACAAAGGGCACTCAAACTGCTGGACCGACTTGAATACCAAGAATGAGACGTAGCTGATATTGTCCCTAAAAGCTGCAAGGTTGTTAAAGACCTACAGATACCCAGGGCAAGAGATCCTAGGAAACACGCATTAGGCCACTGCCTAGGGAGAGGAGACAAGCAAGAGGCATGTTCAGAAATGACCCAAGGAGACTCAGATTTCACCTTAGTTCTCCCCTACCTCAGAGCAAGCTTAGTTAATATTTCTGTGAGTCCACCCTGAGAGATAGTACAGTGATTAGGTGCTTACCTTGCACTCAGCTGACCCTTTTTTAAATCTCTGACTCCTCCAGGGTTGATGGATGCCTTAGCGCAGAGCCAGAGAGGAGCCTTGAGTACTTCCGGCTGTGAATCCCAAACGAATTAATGAAATAAAGATTTCAGGGCCTCCAGCATTTCAAGGGACCCAGTTCTGCATTTCCTGGACCTCTGCTTGCTGCCCCACCTCTACTATTCCATGGCCTTTTCAGAACTGGATGTTAACCCCAAACGTTTTAGGCTTCATCAGTGAACTGGCCCTTTCCCCCCCCCCCAGAGAAGCTTACAGTGCTCTTAGGATCACCCCAAACCCCCGAGTTTATCTTTAACCTTTCCTTTGCACTTTACCTCTTATTCTGTTTACTACTAAATCTCCCAAGTCAGGCTTGGTTACTTATGAAGTCAAACCTTCTGTTGACTCTGAACTTCACATCTGTAGTGAATTATTTGCTTTTCTCTCCCCCTATAACCTTTTCACATTTTACTATAGAACAACGTTCTTTGCTTAAACACAGAAAGACCATTGATGATATGTTCCTAATATCTGGGATTAATCGACTCTTTCATATATCTACTCCTGGGCATCCATCATTATTACTTGACTCAGACCCCAGTCGCCATAGTTTCTTACACTCAAGAGCTGGATCTCACTTGGATGGACACTGGGCAAGCAGTAAAGATACACTGGCTTTGATATGGGACAGTCTAGAAATAATAAAGCATAGCCTTGTACAAGCCATAATGACCTAAGTGACAGGGTACCATGGGGTAGGAAAATCTATAAGCCAACTTGAGAACTTAGTCTGGGATTTATGGTAATAATTCCAGGCTTTTAACTTTTTAACCTTTTGCTTTTAACCTTTGCTCCCAGAACCCAAAGAAATAAAGTTTTGGACTTTACATATTCTTACTGTGTTTATCCAAATAACTGCAAGTATTGATAAGGAGTGAACTTAGTTGTTTAATATGTACTAGTAGCAAGGGAAAGCGAAACACAGTTTAAATGTAATGATGCTCCTGGCCAGATTTCTCAGAAAAGCCTCTAGACAGTGTCTCCTTGACTTAACGCCCTCAATAGAATTAACATGTTGCCTCTGCAAATGATCTATCTCACCTATGTGCAGTCCTGTACCTCAAAACCCCTCAGATTTTCTATAATAAGGTTGCTTGGTTCCAAACAAATGGGCCATTGACCATCCGTTGTGGTCCCCATCTCCTTCCTCCACTGGGGAGGTGGCTTTCGGCCACATACACATGGTACCAAAGGGACCCGACATGCCCTGTTCTTCACACCCCTCCCTTCTGGATGACCCTGGCAGCCTCCACACCCCTACATCAACCATTTCAACTCTTCCAGTTCCACCTCTCCACAGCAACCCATCAGATTTCACACGGTTCACACTGATACTTCCTTTCACTGGTGAAGACTTGGAGAGAAAGAAAAGAGAAATTTCCAGTTTAGTTCCTCAGAGATTTCCAGGAGGCAGAATTACAAAGATTCATCCTCAATAGGGCAGGAGCACGGCAAACCCAATGGGGACGATGGATAGAAGCTCACTGTGATTGAAAACAATCACAGAAAACTCAGCCAGCACCAAGCAGCTGATAAAATCCTCAAAGAATTACTTTAGTGACACCATTATGACCATGTTCAATAAGCTTGAAGAAATAACAGAACAGGAAGTCAGCATAACACAGGAATCCTGAGAGGCAAATTGAGAAAACCATAAGCAAAAGTGATGAAAATAAAGAGTATTATAGATAAAAAATAATCAATAGAAGCTCTGGGAAGCAGAATAATAACAGCTGAGGAAAAGATCAGGAAGTTTCAAGTGAAACTTGAAAACAACAGCAGGTGGGAAAAAGTCTGAAAAGAAATGAACAGATACCAGAGAAATATGGGATGAGTTCAGGAGGATAATGTATGAATAATCAGAGTCCCTGAACACTATGAAGATGAATTTAATTAAAAAATAAAAATAGGGCCGGAGCGATAGCCCAGCGGGTAGGGCGCTTGCCTTGCACGCCGGCCGACCCAGGTTCAATCCCGGCATCCCATATGGTCCCTGGAGCACCTCCAGGAGTAATTCCTGAGCGAAGAGCCAGGAGTAACCCCTGAGCATTGCCGGGTGTGACCCAAAAAAAGAAAAAAATAAAATAGATTATAGATAAGAATGTCCCCGAGTCCAGGATTACGGGCAGCAAAATACAAGAGGCCCAAAGGGTCCCAGCGAAAATATTCAAATAGGAAAATTCCAATACAAATTGTACTCAAGGGCCGGAGCGATAGCCCAGCGGGTAGGGCGTTTGCCTTGCACGCGGTCGGCCTATGCCGGCCCGGGTTCGATCCCCGGCATCCCATATGGTCCCCTGAGCACCGCCAGGAGTGATTCCTGAGTGGAGAGCCAGGAGTAACCCCTGAGCATCGCCGGGTGTGACCCAAAAAAGCAAAAAAAAAAAAAAAAAAAAAAAAAACCAAATTGTACTCAAATGGCAAGATCCAAAGAGAGAGACAGGATATAGAAAGCAGAAAGATCAAAAAAGGGTCTTAAGTACAAAGGAAAGCCCGTAAGATTCACAGAAACACATCTATCAAATAGTAGCCAGAAGAAAGTGGAGGGATATAGTTCAAAAGCCCAATGAAACACATCACCAGAACACTCTAGCCAGCTAGATGATCATTCAGTTTGAAGGAAGGGTTCAAAGGTTTAAGAATAGGCAACAGCTGAGGGAATCCACAGCCTTGAAACCAGTATGGTAAGGAACTTCTTTAAAAAAGACAAGCAAGGGGCCAGAGCGATAGCACAGCGGGTAGGGCATTTGCCTTGCATGATGCCAACCTGGGTTCAATCCCCAGCATCCCATATGGTCCCCCGAGCACCGCCAGGAGTAATTCCTGAGCGAAGATCCAGGAGTAACCCCTGAGCATTGCTGGGTGTGACCCAAAAAGCAAAAAAAAAAAAAAAAAAAAAAAAACAAGCAAGCTTATTGGTGCCTGATGCTGAGTACGGAGAACACTAAGGTTGGCCTCTATTAGATTAAGAACAGTATGTTTACTCCTAGCTTGCTAAGGGATTATCAGTTTCAACCTGGTGTTCTCTTACCGAGGTTTGGGCGGAGACCGGTGTTCATATGGTGTTCACTCCTGATGGCCAGTTTTGAGACCTGTCTGGCCTTTGCGCCCACCTTCCTCATTTACTGCTCTCTGCGCTTGCTGGCTGGAATTTCTACTACGACTCTAATAACAAACAGTGCCGTGCTTGGTAAGTCAACACTTTAGATCAGCAGTTCTTTTTTATCCACACCTTGTATTTGACCTCAGAATCCCACATTTTCTTGAAATTAAAATTCTATGTGTGCTTTCTTTCAGTGATAGAATGGACAGTGCCCAGATTCCATGCCGTGGCAGTGGCACTCTTAGTGGGGTCTGTCAGTGTGGGACAGATGGCCATGGGAGGCTTGGCTTTTGTGTTTCGCGACTGGCACATCCTCCAACTAGTCACATCTGTACCAATCTTCATCCTATTTCTGCTCTCAAGGTAGGAGTCTTCTCTCTTCTTTTTGTCTTCACGGGGTCCTGGGTGATAACATTTATGGACCTGGATGTAAGACTTCTGTCCCATGCCTTTATCGTGTTCAGGTGGTTGGCAGAATCTGCTCAGTGGCTGATTATTACCAACAGATTCATAGAGGGCTTAAAGGAACTCCGAAAAGCTGCACACATGAACGGGAGAGACACTGTTGAGAACAGCCTAACCATGGAGGTAAGAGACTCTTCTGGGATGTAAGGGCCTTAACAGTCGTTTTTCTATAGAAGAAATGTGAATAGTCAGTAGATACATGAAAAGGTAGTTGTATTGCTTATCATCAGGAGAGTATCACTGTATCACTGTCTTCCCATTGATCATCGATTTGCTCGAGCGGGCACCAGTAACATCTCCATATGTCCTGTCTCATGCGAGTAGAGCACAAGGGCACCTGCTTGCTCCAGGAACATAAAGAGCCTCAAACCATTCCATGAGGTCCTGGGAATTAGGTCTATAATTGTTACTGGTATTTGGCATATCAAATACGACATGGGTAGCTTGCCAGGCTCTGCCATGCGGGTGGCATAGTCTTGCAGTCACCTCTGATGTCCAGCATTTATTGATGAACCGCAGCCGCTTGTGGTTGCGTGAGCTGGGCTGTGATAGGCTGGTCTGCTGGGTGGAGTTCTGAGGAGAAGGAAGTCCAGATGTGGAAAATGGAGGCCCTCATGGAGTGGGGGTCGTCTGGCTTGTTGAGAGGCTCTGCTGGGGTAGCGGGCCAGGGCTAGGACCCGCCATCCCTCCTGGGCACCTTGTGAGCGGCTGGGCACAGGGACAGCAAGTAGCAGCTCTGCCCCATGTCTGTGAGTTTCTTCTGAATAGTATCAGAAAGCTTACCAAAACATACTTCAAGAAAAAATAACTGAATGAAATCAATGGGAGGAGGTATTAAAATCATGAGAGTATCTATTACTTTTTATCTCAAATAGGGAGAAAGTTCAATTCATATGGAAATCCAGTAAGACATTTCACAGAGAGGACACTGTCCCCTAGACAGGCAATGTGTATTTGTAAGGCAACATTCTGTTTTCTTTTGCATTTGCAAAACAATGGGAATAGGAAGGGAAGTGTTTAGTAGGAAGTACACAAAGGTATTATGTTACAGGTTTCTGAGGATGGAGACAATTTCTAGGTCACTGAATTCGAATAAGAAATAATCTGAGCAAGAAAACACTCCTGTGCCTTATATGAGGCGAGTACCATACAAATAGAAAATAACAATAAAATTTCAACCTGTCCATCCCTTCCACTGTGACTTTTTAGTAAAAAAAAAAAAAAAAGAATAAAAATAATTTTCTTCTTTGGGGCTGGAGCGATAGCACAGCGGGTAGGGCGTTTGCCTTGCACACAGGGGACCCAAATTCAATCCCCTGGGATCCCATATGGTTCCCCATGCACCGCCAGGAGTAATTCCTGAGTGCAGAGCCAGGAGTAACACCTGGGCATTGCCGGGTGACCCAAAAAGCCAAAAAAAAAAAATTTTTTTTTTTATTAATGGTAACTTTGCCTACACCTGAAGGAAACAGAGAGGGAGAGCGTTCCTATTACTATGCTTTGGTTCTCTTCAAAAGGGTTACCTTGATTAGTTTTTATTCTAATTAACACTGTTAATCAGGAGAGTACAAGTCAAAATATCAATGAGGGGCTGGAGCAATAGCACAATGGGTTTGCCTTGCATGTGGCCCACCCAGGTTCAATCCCCAGCATTCCATATGATCCTCTGAGCACCGCCAGGTGTAATTCCCAAGTGCAGAGCCAGGAGTAACCCCTGGGCATCGCCAGGTGTGACCCAAAAAGGCATCAGATTGATCCGATCAATGAGCCTGCATTTGTCTTTATGCAAATGATGGGATGTGGGGAAACCAATCTGACTGGGTATGCAAATAAGGGTTTATAGGAGGACCAATCAGAGGACCCGAATTCTCAGAGGACCCGGAATTCGATCCCTGGCATCCAATATGGTCCACGTGCACCCACCAATAGGTGTAATTCCTCAGTGCAGAGCCAGGAGTAACCCCAGAGCATTTAAGGGTGTGACAAAAAAAAAGAGCAAAAAAGTCTCAATGAGTTAAAATCATACACATGTTAAAATAGATATTAGTTTTTAGATTTTTTAAAGGACAAGAAATAGCAAATGTTTGCAACAACTTAGGCACAAAAGGCAAACTTTTGTGCTAAGTTATATCTATCCAGCAACAGCATATACTGTTGCTGGATAGATATGTAAATTGGAGTGGCCATTATGGAAAAACAATATGATGTTTACTGGGGAAAATGAGCACTGGAACACCATTTCAGTAACGACACTTTGGGGCCAAAGAAAATGAAATAAAAAAGTCAAATGTATGTTATTTGAGTATTGTTCATAATAACCAAGACTACATTAAAATAGTATCATGTCCTTCCACGAATGACTGAAGAAAATATACAGAAGTGTAGCTGCATCTGAAATGGATTTAAAAGTGAAACTAGAATAAATCAGGTTTAAATTGATATATATCTTTGTGTATGCACATGTGTGCGTGTAGTTATATACAGGTAATGGAATATCATTCAGACTTTTCATTTGATTTGCTTTGTTTTGTTTGGGGGCCGCACCTGGTAGTGCTCCGGGCTTACTCCTGGCTCTGTGTTCAGAGATCACTCCTGGTGGTGCTCTCGGGATATCACAGGATGCTGATGATTGATCCTGAGTCAGCAGCTCGCAAGGCAAGAGCCCTGCTGCTCAAGATTACTCTTTCCAGCCTCCTTTGGGTTAAAAAATAAATTTCTGCCATTTATACAAACATGCATTAACCTCTTTAACCTGGTGAGCCTTCCGCTAACTCCACTTGATCACTTGACATTCCGTTATTCATCGATTTGCTCGAGCGGGCTCCAGTAATATTTCCATTTGACCCTATCAATAAGCCAAATGGGTAAAGCTAAATATTTCATGGTAACATTTGTATAGAGAATCCTATAAAGTAGGGAAACTGATTCTATAGAAAATGGGGAAAAAAATGGGTGTTTTCCAGGGTCTTGGGAGAAGAGGAGTTAAGGAGATGTAGATCACAGGTACAATCTTCTGGTTATAATAAAAATCCTGGAGCAGGAGCAACAGTACTTGGGAAGGGATAGGAAGGAAGGCACTAGCCTTGCATACTGCATTGCCACTGACCCATGTTCAATTCCTATATGTTACCCTGAGTCTACCAAGAATAATCCAAAACCAGGAGTCAGCCCTGAGCATGGCCAGGTGTGGGGTGACATCAGTTAAAAACATGGTATTATATACATGAGTGGATCTTCAGTATCCTTACCACACAACACGGGGTGATGAGTATGCTCATTTTCTTGATGTTCCTATTTATTTTATAATATCTGTACTTCTAATTTCATGTGGTACACTTTAACTAGAACTATATTCAATTAGACATGTCAATTCCTTTTCCAGATAGTAGATTATAAAAGAACATCTAACAATTGTTTTGCTGACATTTCTTGCCAAAATTGACCATCTTTGTCAGTGACAGGTTACCCTACACATATAAAGAAATCTCTGCAGGGGGCCGGAGCGATAGTCCAGCAGGTAGGGCATTAGCCTTGCGCGGCGGCCCATGCCGGCCCGGGTTGGATCCCCAGCATCCCATATGGTCCCCTGAGCACCGCCAGGAGTAATTCCAGAGTGCAAAGCCAGGAGAAACCCCTGAGCATTGCCAGGTGTGACCCAAAAAAGCAAAAAAAAAAAAAATCTCTGCAAAGCAAAGAGTGCACCCAAAGTGCAGGTTCATTCTTTCTGGATGAACCTCTAGGCACTAGAACATGCTCAGACACCACTGGATCACCCATATGCACCAATAGAACATCACAGTCCTTCATGTACAGTTGAGAGATGTGGAGCCGAGGCAAAAGTGATAGTCTTTCAAAGTCTGTCCTTTTGCAAACCTGAGGATTTGAAACAAAGGATCCCATCTCTACTGCCCTTCAGAGACAATTCTTTAGGGATGTTAAATTGTTTAAATTAGCCCTTCAAGGACATCTTTTTTCCCAGTCTTAGTGGAATGCCTTCTAAAACGTATATTGGCTTTTCCTCCTGGGACACTCATTATAGTCCAGTGCTTCTGACCATGCAACTGTGGGTTCATCTACCTTCCTTCTACTCTGAGCTCTGAACATTCAAACCAATTTTCCTCTGTCCTTACAAGTCTGCTTGTACAGTTTCCTTCTCCAACTCCACCGTGCCTTGTTCAACCATTTTTATCTCCATCTCCATTCTCATAAGTTTTTCTGCCTCAGCCGAAATCCCAGAATGCATACTTCTTGGCAGCCTAGACTAAGTTAGGGTCTGTGCATTATCTATTGGATATGTGCTTATACCAATGTGCTTTATCCAGTTAACCCATTTTTTAAAAAACTCTTATTTAGCACCGTGGTTTACAAAGCTGCTAATAGTTTCCAGCATACTATATTCCAGCTCCAATTCTACCACCATTGAGAGCAGCCCTCCACCAATGTCCCCAGGTTCCCTCCAACCTGTTCCCTCCTTAACAGATGAATTTTTTTGTACCCCAGCATATGATCTCTTGGGGAATGTCCTGAGTGTACCAGAGAAGAAGGTATGCTCCACTTTTTGGAGGTGAAGTGTTCTATTTATGCCTTCTAGGTCCATGTCTTCCATTTCTTTCTTCAGGGCCAATGGTCCCTTAACAAGCTTGTACCTACATGATTTATCCAGCTTTGCTGGATACTCCGTTCGCTGATGACATCATTCTAATAACACCAAACATTAGCCAAGTGGCACAAATGCTGGCAGACTTCGACTGAGAATGTGGAAAGATAGGTCTACAGCTGAATCTCAACAAAACAATGTTCATGAAAAATGAACTAGTTCCAGATAGCTCATTCACTCTCAACGGAACAAACATCTCTGAATGCAGCAGTTATGTGTACCTAGGTTGAGAGCTCAACATGATGAACGACCTAAAACCTGAGCTGTGCAGGATGAAGAGAGCGGCATGGAATGCCTTCAAAGTCATCGAAGAAATAGCTAAAAGAACAAAGAACCTCTGGCTCCGGGCACATCTCTTCGACTCCACCGTTCTTCCTACATTAACATATGCCTCAGAGACCTGGGTGCTACGAAAGCAGGATGAGAACGCTATTTGGGTCTCCCAAAGAGGAATTGAAAAAGCTATGCTTGGAATATCACGCCTCACTCAAGTGAGAGAAGGAATCCGGAGTTCCGATCTTCTCGATGATCCAGAATCAGGGACTCTGTCTCATTTGCCAAGGCATCAAAAATCAGATGGGCTGGACATGTAATGTGATTTGAAGACAACCGCTGGGCTAGAGCCATTTCCGACTGGATCCCATGGGACGTCAAAAGATCATGTGGCCACCCACCTACAAGATGGTCAGACTTCTTCATCAAGACCCTGAAAGAATGGTTTGAGGCTCTTCGTATTCCTGGAGCAAGCAGATGCCATTGGGCTACACTGGCACATCACAGGGTCAAATGGAAATGTTATTGGTGCCTGCTTAAGCAAATCGACGAATAGCGGGATATTCGGAATATATCCCGCTATATAGCAGGATAGTGATCTATCCAGTGATAAAGGAGGAGTATTACTCTGAAAGTACCTTCTTCCATGTTTATTAGTAATTGTTTTCAATATTTTCATGGACCATCATTGGGAACATGCATGTTTAGGAATGTGAATTTTTCTTGATGTGTTAATCCCTTGATCATGTGATCATAAATGTGTATATATGCATGCATATATGTGTGTGCTTATATACATTATATGTGTACATACATACATACATACATATATACATATATATGTATATAGCCACTATATGTGTGTGTGTGTGTGTGTGTGTGTGTGTGTGTGTGTATAGCCACTATATATGAAACTGGTCTTAGAGGTTAAGATAGATCTGGTCAGGTGTAAACTGGGGAAAAGATGGATGATGGCTAAATAGTAGTACCAAGTGACTGAAAAAGTAAAGCCACTTGGAGTTTTAGTAAGTGAGTAATACCCAATGCCCCAAGAGAAAAAACCTAGAGTTCAAAACCATGACAATTGTCCTTTTCTGTTGTGAATATTTCCACCTCAGTGAATTTTAGGGTACCCATCATGATGCATAAAGACTCTCAATTATCTGAAAGTTTTTCAATGAACTTTTGTAAGACCCAACTGGATGACCAGACACTACAAAAACTACTCACTACTTGGGAACCAGACTTGGGAGATGAGTCTGTTGTACCACATCATGTTGATATAACGTGGATAAAGATGGAAATTAGAGAAAGATGATCTTTTAAAAAGCGAAAATGCAGCAAGCTCTTATTTTATATGACTTCCCTTCTCCTAGATTAAGGATTCTGACCAGAAACAGAGAGCGCTCCTTGAGTTTTATTAAGCAACCTGGCATCCTTTACCTAATACTTACGGAGACTGCTTACAACTTCACTGGCTCACCAAAAACACCCAGAGAGCCCTAACTTTTGCTTTGATGATAAATGGAATAGGATGGAACTATGTTTTCTATCAGTTCAGCTTCATCAAGTCAAAGTCTAAGGTCTTCTTGGAGCCCATTGACAACACTCCACCCCCACCCCTGCTGCCCTCAGGGCAATGCCATGGCTGTTAGTTTCTCATGTTGGATGCATGAAGGAGACACATATGACTTCTCTGTTCCAAGAACATTAGCACAATATTTTTCGGAGGCTGGTGTTGCAGCTAGAGGGTATACTTTGTTATTCAGCCCACAAGGTGCCCTGAATTCCCTCAGTCCTAGAATATGGGCCTCTTGTTACCGTCTCCTTTGTGGAGGTGAGGTGAAAATGAAACTAATATTTTATTAATCGGTTGCCAAAATGCTCGTTATTTTATTAACAAGTATCCAAAACTCTCATGCTTTGCGTGTGGAAGCCCAGGATGGATTTCTGTCAGCAGGTGATCTCCTGAGCACCGCCAGATGTGGGCCTCCCAGAAGAGCAGATGCTGATACTGGCTGGGTATAAAAGACACATGTGTGACCTCAGGTACCACCAAGAAAGTTCTTGCCATGAGGATTAATTTTTGTCCTCCAAGACTTCACCTAATCCTAATTCTCCTGCTTCATCATATTCTTCTCTCAAGTGACAAAACAACTGATGCTGAGAGAAGGACTGCTTTCTGTCTCTCCCTATAGCTCATGGCAGAGTCATGATAAAATGCCAGGTTATAAATTCCTGTTCACTGTATCACTGTCTTCCCGTTCATCATCGATTTGCTCGAGCGGGCCCCAGTAACATCTCTGTATGTCCTGTCTCATGCTAGTAGAGCCCAAGGGCATCTTCTTGCTCCAGGAACATAGCCTCAATCCATTCGGAATGAGGTCTGTAATCGTTACTGGTATTTGGCATATCAAATACAACACGGGTAGCTTGCCAGGCTCTGCCGTGCAGGTAAATTCCTGTTATAAATCATTTTATACCAAGCTATCTTCTAATGTGGTTCAATTTCATTCTAGTTGTGAAAAGATAACATATTGGAATTTTCTTGATGAATCTGACCCACAACCAAACTAAGAGTACCTCAGGAAATTGTTCTTCCAAAATATAGCATTTCTCCACTCAGAGAAGTCAACTGAGACTGAGACCCTGTCACTGGTGCCAGGAATTTCCTGCCCATGATAACATGAAGGTTTAGGTCAAAATCCAAGGAACTATTTGATACCTCTCCTCATCTAAATCTCAAACCTATGTGGTTTTGCTGATCTGAAGCTAGATTAGACTTTTGTTAAAAATTCCTTGTCACTGTGATGGAGAGATAGTACAGTGGGTAGGGCACTTGCCTTGCAGGAAACCAACCTGGGTTTGATCCCCAGCATCCCCTCATGGTCCCCTAAGTAATGCCAAGAGTAATTCCTGAGTGCAGTCAGGAGTATGCCTAGAGCAGCTCTCGGTGTGGCCCCAAACCAAGAACACTAACAAAAAAAATTTCTTGTCATTACATAATTCCCTAGGGCCTGAAACTCTCTAATTCACCTCTCATATCACTGTGATGTTGCTATCTTGCCTTCTTCTGGGGGGCCCTCACCATTTTCACCTCTAGCTAATAACTGAAGAATGTCTTTTCTGTTGTGGTTGAAGGTTGTGAGAGCCAACATGCAAGAGGATATGAAGGCAATGCACATGAAGACCTCTGTGCTTGACGTGTTTGCGCATGCCCCACATGCGTAAGCAGATTTTTCTCCTGTCCTTTGTGAGGTAGGCTTCTATTCCTGAGTCAATATGATGAAGGGACAGATTTGATATAAAAGAGCAGGAAGGGACAGAGATAACTGCTGTTTATAGATAGTCAAGGGAGCATGAAGAGAACTACCATGGTAGCACAAATTATTTTTATTTTTATTAAATGACAGTGAGATATGCAGTTACAAAGCTATTTATGATCGTTACAGTCATGTAATGTTCCATCACCCATCCCTCCACCAATGTACATTTCCCACCACCAGTGTCCCCACTTTCCCCTCCCCTGCTCCCCCTACCACTCCAGCCTGCCGCTATGGCAGACACTTTTCTTCTTTCTTTCTCTCCCTCTCTCCTTCTGGGCATTATGGTTTATAATAGATGCTGAGAGGTTATCATATCTGTTCCTTTACCTACTTTCAGCACTCAGTTCTTATCCAGAGTGGTCATTTCCAGCAACCATTGTCATAGTGGTCCCTTCTCTATCCTAACTGCCCTCTCTCCCAGCACTTGAGGCAGTTTTTTTTTAATCTCCCACAATGAGTGCAGTCATCCTATGTCTGTCCCTCTCCTTCTGACTCCTTTCACTCAGTATGATATTCCTATGTCCTTTCATTTATAAACAAATTTCATAGTTTCATTTTTAACTAACAGCTGCATATATTCCATTGTGCAGATGTATCATAATTTCTTTAGCCAGTCATCTGTTCTCGGTCATTTGGGTTGTTTCCAGATTCTGGCTATTGTGAAAAGTGCTTCAATGAACAAAGACATGCAATCACATTTCTTTTTGTGTGTCTTTGCACCCCTTGGATATAATCCCAGAAAGGTACCACCACTATCACCATTACCACTCCATTAGTCTATAGTTTTCCCATCTACCCTTCAAAGCCTGCTCCTATAGCAGACCCAAAATTATTTACTTTATATTGCTTGTCACCTCTAAATGGTGAGACGGAATGATCAAAAATATTTCCATAGAAGAAAACTAGTAAAAATTGCTTTATCTCACCATGGAGACATTAAATCCTTGTCTCAGGGATTACTAACATGCTACCACAGGTATGTTGAATCCCATACAATCTGGTGTGTTACTACTGGGTTGTCAGTATTGTAGAGTTTAGAAATGTCCAACTTTAGTATCTGCAGCCGTGTGCTCCAGGAAATCCAGAATTTTTAACTGGGTGGTTCAACTGGAATCAAAATTTTTACTGGATGGGTGTAATTTTTACTTTGGGGTGTAGAAGTGACTGCCAGGGCACAAGACACTCTTGCCACTACTATTAAATATAGTATTATAAATACTTCTACCGAAATTAAATAAGAAAGAGATATAAAGTGGCTCCATATTGTAAAAGAAGGCATCAAGCTATCACCATTTGCAGATGACATGATACTATATTTAGAAAACTCTAAACTCTAGGAAAAGTCCTAGAAGCAATAAATGTGTCAGATAATATAATAAACACACAGAAAAGTGACAGTAAATATTTCTCACCACTGATGTCCCCAATTTCTCTCCTTCCACTTCCCCTCCAGTCTGCTTCTATGGTTGAACACACACACACACACACACACACACACACACACACATACACACACACTCTCTCTCTCTCTCTCTCTTTCTCTCTCTCTCTCTGGTTGGTGGTGCTGGTACTGAAAGGTTATCATGTATATTATTTTACCTACTTTTAGCACTCAATTCTTGTACAGAGTGATCATTTTCAACTATTATTGTCATAGTGACTCCTTCTCTGTCTTAACTGCCCTCTTCCCCTTCCCTATCTTGTGACAAGCATTCAACTGTGGGCCAGTCCTCCTGGCACTCATTTCTATTGTCCATGGGTAATAGCCTCATATTGTGGTTTCTATATCCCACAAATGAGTGCAATCCTTCTTTTGTCTGTCCCTCTCTTTAAGAACTCATTTCACTCAGCATGATACTCTAGAAACAACCTGAGTGACCAAGAACAGATGACTGGATAAAGAAACTATGGTTCATCTACACAATAGAATACTATGCATGCAACTGTTAGGAAAAATGAAGTAATGAAATTTCCTTTCTTGTTTTCTAATGTGCGCTTCTGTTGCTATGAACTTTCCTCTTCACACAGCTTTTTCTGCATCCCATATTGTCGGAAATACCTTGCTGCTCACTTCTGGGGTACAACTGCATTTCCTGGCAATATTGGGTAGCAAGATCAAATCCCCTTCTGCCCCAAGGGGACTGGTGGCTGGTGGATAAAGACTTGTGAATCCAGCAAAGTTACAAAAGGCTTTTACTCACACAAGTTCTTCAATACAATCCAAGGACAGGAAAACTCCAAACTTCCAATTTCTAGCCGGACCTAGGCCACGTGGTGGGTTTAGAATCTTAGGCCAAGATGGCCGCTGCATTCTGAACCATGTGGCTTAGGCCTGAGCGCAGACCCAAACAGCAAGCAGGCAGAAAGGAATCCAAATAGGGGGCTGGAGCGATAGCACAGTGGGTAGGGCATTTGCCTTGTACGCAGCAAACCCAGGGTCGCTCCCCAGCATCCCATATGGTCCCCTGAGCACCATGAGGAGTAATTCCTGAACACAGAGCCAGGACCAACTCCTGAGCATTACTGGGTGTGACCGAAAAGTTTTAAAAAAATAGGAATCCAAATGGGCAGAGAAGGCAAGAAGGGAAGGAAGTTGCTTCTTATATACTTCTTCAACCCCCCAACCCGCCCACAAGAATGGGTCCCAGTCAGGGTCAATTGTCACATTTGGGTGCACTTTCCCAAGTGAGTGTACCTGGCTCAGGCCATTCAAATGCTATTTCTCCCTGGTCAGGATCTGCCTCAGGAGCTTTCGTGCAGTCCCTTTGTAGAGATGAGGGAAGGGCATCTGAGATGAAATTTATCTCAGGATTAATACAAAAGGCGTGCATGTATACCATGAATATTCTACAGCCAGGTGAATGTTTTCCAAATTTCCACAAGATTCTTATCTTTACTTCAGGGTTGTTCTGGGTTACTAGCCTTAGAATTACCGTGAGTCACACTCCCTTGCCAGGAGGCAAACAGAATTTCTCTGGTTTAATTATGGCTATTTTATTTAAAGGTCATTAGTAATTGCTCGGGTTGAGAGCCTTCTACTGAGACTATACCACCTACACAGTAAGCCTGGCAAGCTACCCGTGTTTTATTTACTTTTTATGTCAAAGACTAGTAATTATTATGGACCTCAGTTTCATAACCTGAAGAATGGTTTTGGGCTCCTCCTGTCCCTGGAGCAAGTAGATGCCCTTGGGTTGCGCTTGCTTGTGACAGGACTAATGGAGATGTTACTAGTGCCCACTCGAGCAAATGGATGAACAATGGGAAGACAGTGATACAGTGACAGTGATTTAAAGGAGGATCCAACGTACAAATGCTGGTAGAGTTGTCCAGACCCATGGGGGATCTGTGGTAGTATGAAAGGAAATATTTTTACCAGCTAACATAGAATTCAAGGTAAGAATATTCTGCCACATAGTGTCACAGATCCAAACTGTCTTCCTGCCCTCTATCTCCAATGTGACCTGCAGAAGATAGCTCCAGGCAAGATGCAGAGGCTCTGGGAAGCTATGACCAGGGCATGTACTCCAACACCATATGTCCCAATAACTCATGCCTTCATAGTTTACTTCTGGGAGTCATTTAATTTCTACTTTGATTTCCTTTTTTGACCTGGTTGATAGCAGTCAGTAGTTTGGTTGCTAAGTGTTTGTATTTTCCCTAAGTTTCTGTTTGTGATTAATCTATCTTTCAAAGCATTGTGGCCAGGGAAGACAGGTGATAATAGAATTTCTATCTTGGTTTTATGGAGATATGTTTTGTGTCCCACCGTGTGACCTATCTTGAGTACGGCCCATGTACATTGGATATTTTGTTTTATTACTATTTGTTTTTTGCTTCCTGGGTCACATCTGGTGATGTTCAGGGATTGCTTCTGGCTCAGTGCTCAGGAATTACTCCTGGCAGTGCTCGAGGGACCATACGGGATGCCTGGGATCAAACCCAGGTCAGCCATGTACAAGGTAAACACGCTACTTGCTGTACTATTGCTCTGGCCCCTTATTTTATTATTTTCACTGGACTTATTGTCTAGGGGGTACTGGGAGTACTGCTATTTATACCCAATATAATGCTATTCTTTTCCAGGCAATGCTAATATTTTAATTTCATATTAGTTTTTTTGCCCAAATTGATTCCTTTTAAAAAATCATTATAATTTAGGTAATATGGTTATAGTAGTATATACATTTACATATAGATATGCAAAGTTGCTACACACCCCCATCAAACTGCTCAAGACCCTCCATGACTATCCTTAAGTTACCTCTGGTTCACCTGTTCATTTCCTCTACTCCCTTCCCACTCTTCTTGATAAGACGAGTTTTAATAATCCAGGTCAATTGTTTAACACTGTTTGATATGGTCTGTTTCCTTGTCTTGTCTCTCTCAATACCACAGAGGATGGAGATCATCAGAAATTTGTCATTCCCAACCTGGCTCCTTTTGTCAACATGACACCCTCCAGCCCCATCCCGTTGCACTGAATTGCATATGTCATCTTAGTTTACAGCTGCCTAGTATTCCGTAGCAGAATTAACATCACCACCACGCAAAGAAATATTCTACAAAGCAGCACGACCTTATACTTTAACCCCAACCACTGGTTGCTGGGCCACAACTCCTTACTGTCACTTGTACGACCCCGCTGTAAACTTTATGATACCGACTGTTCTTATGTTTACCACAGATTTGCGATCTCCATTCCCTTTTATGGACTGATTCTCCACCTCCAGCATGTGGGGAGCAGTATTTTCCTGTCCCAGGTTCTCTTTGGTGCAGTGACCCTCCTGGCTTCTTGCGTTGTACTTTTTTGTACTGAATCATGTGAGCTATCGAGTAAGCCAGATGCTTTTCTCATCCTTTCTTGGGATCTCCATTATGACCACCACATTTCTGCCTGAAGGTGAGAAGAGACCAAAAACAGAAGGAAAGAAATCCCTCCCCAGTCCCCGTCCCTCACGGGCCATTCCTCAGGGTCTACAAAACTCTATGAGGCCAGAAAGAAAAGGGAGAATTTGATTCGAAAGATTCACCAAACCTTTAGAGAGTTTAGGGCAGATTCTACTATTAAGTTGTTAAGAAAAAGTAAACTATAGAAAGGTCAGATATAGATATCATCATTGCATCTGAGAAGCACCTGGCAATCAATGCCAATTAATCCTGATGGCTTTGACCAATTACATTTGTAATTGCAAATGACAGTATTGAATCTGTTATATATAACTGATGTGAGGACATAACACATATTCCTTCATTATTTAGATTTCATTCTTATTATCTCATTGACAATTTTTCAAATTCCATAAATTCCCAAATTCTATATATTCACTCATATGGTTAGAATTAAGCTCCCATGTCTGTAATCCTGTTTAAGAAATTTTCTTGACTGCAGAGATATAAAAATCTACTATCTTCAAGCAAAGAAGTGTATTATAGAAACAAATCCTGACGGATTCAATCTTCCTCTATTTCTGGCAACTCTCTAGTATGTGGAAATGGGTGAGCAATAACTCAGGTCTGTTGAAGCTAGTTAACATTTAATATGTAGATAAGTCACATAGTTCAGACAGTAGATGTTGAAATTCTCTACTTCAGTACATTTTCTCTACATTGTACGCAACATGTGCCAAAATCTCCACTTGTGTTTTCATTGCTTTCAATTTGGGAGGTGGTGATTCCTGTAGCTCAGGATTCCTGGTGCTCACTGGTCCTCCTCTCTCTAGAAATGCAGATCCTACGTGTGGCTTTCTCAACTCTGGAAGTAGGAGTTTCTTCTGCAACTAGCATGTGTGCCCTTGCCCATGGAAATCAACTACTCCCCACTAGAGTCAGGTAAAAATCTCACAGACCTCCTGTATTGAACAAAACAGATCTTCCTCACCAAGTGGCACTTAGAGGGGGAAGAAAACTAATTATGAAAGGTATTTATTACAACAGTATTGCTAGAATAACAAAAATTACAGCCAGCACGTATTTAGAACTGATGTCCAACAGGCACTGTGTTAAGTCCTTTAATGTGTCACTTTACATATTCCTGTGAGCCTGAAGTGAAAACATTGTAGGTCAGCATGTTTTTCAGTGCTGAGAACGTCTCTGAGCACTTGAGAAAAATTGAGAGCAAATCGCAGGGCGCATTTGGAACATGAGTGTATTTTCAGCATTAGTTGCCTAGTCACTGCTTTCATTCCTCCCTAAATCAATGCAGACACACTAACATCTACTATTTGCTTCCCAAGGGCAACTGCTTCCAGGCATCCTGGGGGTTGCTGGCGGTTTGGCGGCCACCCTGGCTCCCCTCTTGATGATCCTCACAGCGTATTCTCACCACTTGCCCTGGATCGTGTATGGAGTCTTCCCCATCCTCAGTCTACCTGCTGTCTTCCTCCTCCCTGAAACCAGGATTCTGCCTACCACAATCCAAGCTGTGGAAGATGAGTGAGTCAACTAATGGTTTTGTCTTTGGGAAGTTTTGCCCTCTAGACCTGTGATAAGAAAGACTAAGAGAAGATGATTCTGCCCTAGGCTACTTATACTGGCCAAGGCCTTTGGTTTAGTAACAGCTTATCCCTTCCCACAAGGACTTCAGTCTTCTTCAAGGATTCCTAGATCACACAGATCACGCTGTGAAAACAGCATCGTTTAGTTTAGTGGCAAAGAAAGCATGAAAATTTGGTTTTAGTAGAGAAAATTAGATCCGTTAGTGTGATATATGTGCCCCCAAGGAACTTCAGCCCAGCTCCCAAAATAATAAAGATCTTCGGGACTGTCTGTTCCTAAAGACTGGTAGACAGTCCTGGGGACAGAAGAATCTAAGGGAAATGAGGCAAAAGGACAGCAACTCCTCCTACACACAACAAAATATCTCAGGAGTCCTGCTTTAGTGCCTTTAATATTCACACTCTCCGCTTCATTATAAATGAAAGTGTTGGGAAATAAGAGGAGGAGAGGTGATGGCAAATCACAAGGAATTTTCAGTCTTTTATATATTCACAGTCAAGGCCATAGATTCAACAGGAAGAGCTGAAGAGCTATTGAAGCTGCCTCCCCAGACACTGTTTCAAGAACTAGGTCTTTTAGCTCCTAAGAACACTTCAAGTATTTTGAGCTTGATTATTTCACCAAAGCTGGTGGAAGAGTGATATGCTCTTAGGAATATAGGATATTTATGCATTTTTAAAAGGATGCTTTTTGTGTGTTTCTTTAGTTTTATTTGGTTTGGGGAACCACTCTGGTGATATTCAATGAACCATGTTGTACTAGGAAAAGAATCAGAGTCTTCTTCATGCCAAGTCCATTGAGTAATTTCTCTGTCACAAAAAAATAAAAAGCTTATTTTCCATCTTTCACTATCACTATCTTCCCGTTCATCATCGATTTGCTTGAGTGGGCACCAGTAACATCTCCATATGACCTGTCTCATGCAAGTAGAGCCCAAGGGCACCTGCTTGCTCCAGGAACATAAAGAGCTTCAAACGATTCCATCAGGTCATGGGAATGAGGTCTATAATTGTTACTGGTATCTGGCATATCAAATACAACACGGGTAGCTTGCCAGGCTCTGCCGTGCGGGTAGCATACTCTTGTAATCATCTCAAAATCCAGCATTTATTGATGAACCGCGCAGCCACTTGTGGTTGCGTGAGCTGGGCTGTGATAGGCTGGTCTGCTGGGTGGAGTTCTGACGAGGGGAAGTCCAGATGTGGAAAATGGAGGCCCTCATGGAGTGGGGCATCGTCTGGCTTGTTGTGAGGCTCTGCTGGGGTGGTGGGCCAGGGCTAAAACCTGCCATCCCTCCAGGGCGCCTCATGAATGGCTGGGCACAGTGAGAACCATTAGCAGCTCTGCCCCATGTCTGTCTCTGACGAGGGCTAGAACCTGCCATCCCTCCCGGGCACCTCATGAGAGACTGGGCACAGTGAGAGCCAGTAGCAGCTCTGCCCCATGTATGTCTCTGGATCAGTATACCTGTGCCGGATTAAAAAGACTGCAGCAGGGTGGATCTCGATGAGGCAGGCTGTGATAGGCTGGTCTGCTGGGTGGAGTTCTGATGAGGTGGAAGTCCGGATGTGGAAAATGGAGGTCCTCATGGAGTGGGGGTCATCTGGCTTGTTGTGAGGCTCTGCTGGGGTGGCGGGTCAGGGCTAAAACCTGCAATCCCTCCAGGGCGCCTCATGAGCAGCTGGGCACAGTGAGAGCCAGTAGCAGCTCTGCCCCATGTCTGTCTTTTCATGTTTAATTTTTAAAAATTTATTTGCTTTGCCATTTTCATTATATTTGTTCCAGGGAAAATGCTCAAGAGAAGCAAGGCCAGAAGACACCAGGACCTCTGTGAAAGTAACACAGTTTTGAGGAATTGTATGAGCAAGAAGAAATTCAGAGTCCTTCCTAGATTTAGGTCAAATGTGTAAAATAAATAAAAAGAAACTATTAAAAATACCTTTTATGATATCAGAAGTGAATTATATGTAAAGAGATTGACTAATCATAAGAAGTTTGGGGCTGGAGTGATAGCACAGTGGGGAGGGCATTTGCCTTGCATGCGGCCGACCTGGGTTCTATCCTGGTATCCCATATGGTCCCCAAGCACCGCCAGGAGTAATTCCTGAGTGCAGAGGCAGGAATAACCCCTGAGCGTCGCTGGCAGTGACCCAAAAAGAAAAAAAAGAAAAGAAATTTGAGAAAAATCATTACATTTTTGAAGGAAACATAATTAAAAAATTGTTTGATTTTTTGGGCCACACCCAGTAGGTACTCATAGCTTACTTCTGGCTTTGTGCTCAAGATTCTCTCCTGGGAATCATATGGGTTGCTGGGGATTGAACCTGGGTTGTCCACTTGCAAGGTAAGCAACCTACCCACTATACTATCTCTTCAGCTTCCATGATAATAAATTTACATAATTGTAGGTACCTAGCTTACTTCCAGATATAATATAAAATTCCATTGAAGATATCAAATGTTCTCCAACTAATTGGTAGAATAATAGAAAAATCGGGGCTGGTATAAAATAATACATCTTAATTTCATGGGCAGAGACTCACATACACAGGGCAGAGCTGCTACTGGCTCTCCCTGTGCCCAGCTGATCACGCATACCAGAGACTCACATACACAGGGCAGAGCTGCTACCGGCTCACCCTGTGCACAGTTGATCACAAGGCGCCCAGGAGGGAAGGCGGATTCTAGCCCTGGTCTGCCACCCCAGCAGAGCCTCACAAGAAGCCAGAGGAACTCCCACACCATGAGGGCTGCCATTTTCCACATCCGGACTCCCCAGCTCATCAGAGCTCCACCCAGCAGAAGAGCTGATCACATGCCTGGCTCTCGCAGTTGCTTTGCAGCCACGCAGTTCATCAATAAATGCACAATATGAGAGGCGACTACAAGAGTATCCCACCTGCAAAGCAGAGCCTGGTAAGCTACCCGTGTCGTATTTGATACGCCAAATACCAGTAACAATTATAGACCTCATTCCCATGATCTGATGGAATGGTTTGAGGCTCTTTATGTTCCTGGAGCAAGCAGATGTCCTTGGGCTACACTAGAATGTGACAGGACGTATGGAGATGTTACTGGTGCCCGTTCGAGCAAATCGATGTACAACAGGAAGACAAGTGACACAGTGAATAGAAAAATTAATTGCAATGAAGAACCTCAGACATTTGGAACAACATGGTAAAAGGTATCAATTTTTCTAGAAATTAATGGTAGATGTTTCTGAAAATGAGTTCATTCATTGTTCCAGGTCAAAAGTAAAAGATTAGGTAATACATAAAAGGGAAGTATAGATAATAGGATACAGAAAACCATGAGATGATCCTTGTATCCTCTGTGATAGAGACTGTACACCAAGGGAAATTAAATTGCTGGAATCAGTATGACGAAGACCTGACTAATCCCCCAACTTCTCTTAGCAATGACTTCACTGAAGCAAAATGCTCTCATGATTGAGGACACCTTATGTGTTTACAACAAAGTGCCATGCACTGGGTGACCAAAACAAACATATTTCACCAGAAGCCTTGAGGCTAGTCATTGGAGTCATGGTATCTGCGTGTTGGTTTCTTCTGTGATCAGTCTCCTTGACTTGTTGGTCTTCTTCCTGTCTTCAAGTGATTTCACTGATTACTAAATTCAAATTTCTTGTCATAACCTCATCATCTGGATTAGTGAATAAAATATGAATTCATTTAAAGTAATTGCCTCTTCGAAGCTCTGTCTCCAATAGTTAGGCTCTATGCACCTTAATGTGTCTCCAGCCCTGCATGATCAGCCATGATTGACTGCTTGGCAGAGATACTTCATTTAGTAATAACATAATTTAGTAATAAGGTCAGGCTAGTTCACCTTTACTCATTGATGGCCAGAGATAAATGAAAATTAGCTCATTCTCTGCTGGCTACCCTCACTTCCTGTCTATTGGAAGGCTAAGATATCTCTGATATTATGAAGAGATTATCATTAGGGGAACATATTTATTTTGCACATACTGAGCGTCATATAATCTGCTTTTTCCTGGTTACAATAATGCCTCCCAATCATCTCTCCTCTGCTGCTTTCCATGGATATACATTTCGAGCCACCTACCAGGTACAAATCAATGGTTCCATTTGGCTCTATTACCATCTTTGACTAGCAGTTTGTGCACTAATATCTGATATTTTTATATACTCATCTAGATAAATAAAAGCTACCTTTTATTTCTTCCCCCATCTTCCCACTCTGCATTGTGGGTCTCAGTCCTAGAGAACTGATGTCATTATAGTTGAATTTGAATACTGTGCCTTCTAGGTTTCAAATTAGTATATTTTGGCTGTCTCATAGTAGGTATGTATCATATCTGCATGGGCAAATGTGGGAAGTTCCCAGTTGAATCTTTCCAGTATGTGTTTCAAGCCAGGTACCTAAAGAATCAGTGTCAGACAGGCTGCCTTAAACATGGATGTTGCCAATCTCTGTGGTATGACAGAGAAAAAAACACAACGACCTCGGGGCTCTCGGCCATGATGCAGAGACTCAGAAGCACATGGATGACAGAGCTGTCATCCAGCTCTCCCCTAGCTCAGCTGACCATGAGGCTCTCAGGAGGCAAGATGGATTTTGGGAGTGGGCCCATCACCTCTGTAGGGCCTTGGAAGCAGCCGGATGAGACTCGCTCACCATAATAGCTGCCATTTTCGTGGTCTGAACCCCACAGCTCATCAGAATTCACGCAAGAGAGACGCTGATCTCAAGACCAGCTCAGAACAGCTGAGTTCGAGCCCAGGTAGGTGGCTCTAGGAGGTGGAAGTCACCTGGTGTTCCTGAAGATGGAGCTGGGATCCCCATTCCCCTCTCTGACCTGTCCCGGAGGCCTGGTGGCCCCGCCCATGAACTGCCTTGGGGCTCTCATCCATGATGCAGAGAGTCAGACACACGGGAGAGAGCTTCCATCTGGCTCTGCCCAAGTCACGCGGTCATTTGCAGCTGTGCAGTACATCAAACTAGTGGAACCAATGATGTTCCACTATATATTACATATATTACAATCTACAATGTGTAAGAAAGGGAAGCGAGAAGGAGAGAGAGAGAGAGAGAGAGAGAGAGAGAGAGAGAGAGAGAGAGAGAGAGAGGAGATAAAGAACCTGCCATGGAGGCAGGCTGGGGAAAGGGGGAGGGAGGTGGGGACATTGGTGATGGGAGATGGGCATGGGTGTAGAGATGGGTGTTGGAACTCTGTAGAACCAAAACTCAAACATGAACATCTTGTAATTGTATATCTAATGGTGGTATAATAAAATATTTAAAAAAACATAATGCAATGAAAGGATTTTGATTTGGAAAATTAGGAACAGGAATTACATTGTTTTTTCTGCTCCTAATAGGACTTTCATCTGCTTTCAAATTTTAAAACAGACAATGCAAAAGTCTGCAATCAAATTTTTTTTCTGGTCCAGTGACCCTTTGATAGATGACCGGTAGAATCTGAGTATTTCTAAATCGGAAGTTAATTTTCAGTGAGTAACTCTTTGAATCACTAGGGATTGGGAGATAGTTTAATAGGGCAGCTGCCCAGCATGGTACTAGCCCGGGTTCAATATTAGCCCCACGTGGCCTCCCAAGTATTGCTGGGCCAAGTCCTGGAAACTCAAGGCCCCCAATCCTCCCCCACCCCATTCACCATCACTGCCCTGTCCTTATCTCTAACACTTCTTCAAGTAGCATCACATCCTGGGGGGCTTAGCTACCTTGCCTCCCTCCCCAGTAACTGCTTGGAATAGCCCCCCACTCCACAAATCACTCTAAAAAATTAAGAAAAGTGTCACTTCAGTAATAGTTTTGCCACTGTTTTTGATAATGTTTTCCTGGGGGTTGTTTATTTTTTATTTGCTTCCTGAACAATTTCAAATATACAATCCAAGAGCAGGGAAAACCGCCGGACTCTGGGTTCCCAGCTAGGCCCCAGCCAGGTGTAGGCCAAGATGGCTGCCACCACGTGTTGAGGCCCAACAGAGAATGGAGAGGATGGAGAAGCAAAACACCAAGGGAAGCCGAAATGGCAAAAAGGGGGAAAAAGAGAGCCTCTTTTTTCCTTGCAGCCTATTTTATAGCTAGAAATCCGCCCAAACTCCTAGCCTAGCCCAGCCCATTCTGGGACTGGGCAACTTCAAGAGACCATCAGGCTGTTTACAAGGACCCAGAGCTAATTAAAAGCCTCCTAGCAGAGCTGGGAGAAGCTATAAGCTAAATGTAACTTCCCCTGGCAGGAAGGATCAAATGCCCTCAGGTAATTTCTCCCAGCACCTCACCTAATGTCTTGAGCCAAGATCTGCCTGGAATTGCCTTTATAGGGTAGAGAAGGGGGTTTCTGAGATGGCATGTCTCTGTACCAAAGACTAATACTAATGCCAGTTAAATATTTCTCCAAGCCTTCACAAGAGTCTCGTCTACTTCACGGTAGTTTGTATTTTAGTTGCCTTTGAGTTATCAGGGAGCCATGCTTGCTTGCTTGGAGGCAAACAGCATTTCTCTCTGGTCTAATTAGAGATCCAATGTGGCCAGGCAAATATGCTGGTAGGATCTAGCTAGTCCCACGATGATTGTGGTAGCATGAGAGAATATTTATACCAGCCAGTACAGAATACATGGTCAGATAAAACTTCCACATTCAGACTACCCCCCTATCTATGAAGTGACCTGCAGGAGGCAATCCAGGGCAGATGCAAAGGCCTAGGCTTTTAGGTGTCCTGCAACAAAGTAGAATGAAAACTATTGAGTAAATAGCAGAACTTTATAATATTTGTTTCATTTTATTCTGTTGTTTTACAAACACAAATTTCAATGAAAAACTACTGATGCAGGCGAGGCAGAAGCGGCGGCTGGTCTCTGTGTTAGATCGCGATTCCCAGGTTCTTCAATATTTTTAAGAATGAAAATATTGAATACTAAAAAAGGCTCAGACTCAGAATTAGAAAGTAGAAAAGTTTATTGGAAAGTACAGGAGAAAGGAAAGGAACTCCTCTTGGGGGGGAGGAACTTAGTATAGGACTAAGTTAAAGTAAGTGATTGTATAGGCTCTTTTAAAGGCCTCTTGCATTGTTATCAACCAAGTATTACAGAGAATGTCAGAAATCTTCAGGGTGGTCTGGCTGGTTTGGGTCTTTCTGGCTATCTGCCTCAGGTATTGTTTGTTATCTTAGGCTTGTGACTCCTGGTTCCAAAGAGAATTGTATGATTCTGGGAAAGGCAGGAATGTTAGAGATAGGGGCTTAGGATGAGGCGGTTTAGGTCAATGGGAGAACTGGAGCTGCTGACAAGGAGAAACTGTGGGCTTCGCTCAGGTTGGCAAGGGGAAACTGAGACTTCTCTCATGTTGGCAAGGGGAAACTGAGGCTTCCTCCTTCATTATTGTTACTGCTCTTTCTACTTTTGTTTTATTTCTTGACTGACTTTAAGATTATATAGTCACAGTAGCCCTGGCTTGCAGGCCTGGATAGGATGAAAACCACGGATATAATACAGAGAATGACAGCCTGGAACCGGATGTTGGCCAATGAATGTTTCACATGTGTGAGGACCAGGTTCAATTTCCATAAATGCATAATGAAATTAATTTTTTTTTATTTTAAGAAAATTCAGGAGCTATTCTAGGTGATGCATTTAGCTGCACCACAATTAGGGAACTGGGAATTGAATGAACCATTTCACTGCCTCAACAGGAACTTTTGTCATTTAACAGAATGCTGTTCCCCTGCCACAAAGGTAAGGAAGCTATAGAGGGAAAATTACTACGAGCCAGAAATCCCTGATGGCAGGCAATCAAGACCTTAAGCAAACAGGAAAACTCAGCACCAGGTCTCTGAAGGAATCTCGGCGTGTTGAGGAGGGCGCGCCCTGGTGGAAATTGTTGTGAACTGCACTTTTGGGAAATGAATAGAGTAGAGTGGGGGTGGGGCGGTCCAAGATTCAGACTTGATGTGTTCTAAGGGGACAGACATGCAGATCACAGGCAGAAGAAAGAAAAGAAACTAACATACTGTCCTTGAGGCAAAAGAAAGAGAAGAAAATACTCGTAAATGGCTCAATTCTGTTGCAAAAAACAAAATCATAATCACTGTGTGAAGGAAAGAAAGAACTTTACTTTTCAGAGTTAAGGCTAGGGACTGCCCAGAGAAACGCTAGCCAACAGTTTTCTTAGCTGATTCTCCTACTCCCTGCCAATATACAAACGTACAAACCTTTGTAACAAGCAAAGGGCCCCAACCCCTAGTGTTTCTGTAGGGTAAAAACAAAAACAAAATGAAACAAAAAAAACCCTTTATAAAACTTTGTCTTTGACCAGCCTATGCTGAACAAGAAAATACATATTTTGAACTCAGGAGATCATGTCTCTAACACAGAAATCATCCCCAAAGTGCAGAAACGTGAGGAGGACGCAATCTTTTTGAGGGCTGGAAATCTGACACCCTGCCTAAGCCCGAAGACATAAAATTTTATACTCGACAATTTGGGGACAGGGGTTGTTTATACTCGGTACGTCACAGTCGGACAAACTTGCTGGTGCATTTTTATTTTATTTCACATTAAGTGTCACTCTTATGAAGCACAAACTCCCATCCATTAAGTAAGGAGGGTGGTTAGAATCTGACTCCTATCTACGCCCCATCTCCTAACCTTGGTTCCATACTTCCGTGGACTCTCCAAATACACTGACCCTCCATAAATATTTCAAACATTTCTTCTTTAGGAGAAAGTGAAAGCTTTTCACTTGCTTTTTTTCTGGGGTGGGGAAAATGGGGACCTGATATTTTTGATCCTAACTTTTCACTTACATGGATCATTCATATATATTAAATTAGCATAAGGGGGTGGTAATTTTTTTAAAATAACAAAATAGGGGCAAAATAGGGGCCCATGTCTTTCATGAAGTCGAGCCTGGAGTTCACCCAGAGCCATCTAGTTCACCTCAGCCAGCGGCACCTGCGACACCTGCACCGAGATGCCTTAAGCCAGCTCGTGAACGGCCCCATCAGGAAGAAGCTCAAGATCATTCCAGAGTACTGCACCTGGGGAGGCCAGGCCACCTCCGTCTTCGAGAGCATGCAAGGGAACTTCATGAAGCCTGCAACCAGCATCGTGGACGAGCTGCTGGAAGCCGGGTCAACGTGACTGTGTACAATGGACAGCTGGACCTCATAGTGGACACTATGGAACCAGGAAAGGAGCAGAGGGAACCAGAAGGCTCCTCTGTTGAAGATGGCAAAGTTGGTAATGCTGGGGCCAGAGTGAGAGGACAGCGGAGATCTCTGTAACACCACACCTCTCACCTGAGTGCTGCTTCCCTCTGCCAGTGATCCGAGGGCCTCTCTCCCAGCTAATCCGCACCCCTGGAAGCTTACTTCAGTTATTTAGTTTTTTATGAAGGCATCAGGCTTGTCTACACCCAGGGCACTGCCCCGGGGCCCTGGATGGTTGATAGTCTGAAATAGAAAAAAAACTGGGCCCCCTGGGATGAACCCAGAACCACGGCCGAGCCTGGCAAGCTACCCATGGTGTATTTGATATGCCAAAAACAGTAACAATAATGGACCTCGTTCCCAATGAATGGAGACGTTACTAGTGCCCGCTCGAGCAAATCGATGATCAATGGGAAGACAAGTGATACAAGTGAACAAAATAGGGGACTGGGGTGATCAAGGAATGGAGTGCATTTTTTGTATGCACAAGGCCGTGAGTTCCATCCCATCGCCACACACACTTGAACTGCTCCCAGATCCCTAGGTGGGATTTTGGTGAGCCCAAAACTGTTGTACCCAAGCTCTGGCCTCTCCTCCAAATCTCTGAACACAGTTTGGAAGATGCCCCAACCAAAAAAAAATTAAAAATTTTAAAACATTTGTTTAGTGAACAACAGTCTCTACTCCATAATGCTGCTCTGGTTGGTTATTTATTCAGGAAGTTGAGGGATGCTGGGATACTGGAAAAGCCAGAAATTTTGGGAGTGTTTCAAGCAATAGACATTTTATTCCCTTTTATTTAAATGTATTGCCACGGCTCACTCAAAACCTCTTCAAATTTGTTTTCTTTGTGCCAATTTTGTGAATTTTCTTCCACACTTTAAGCCTAAAATAATAATGGTGCCCCCAGTGCTGTCTACCCTCAGCCAGATCAAGGACTCTAAACCCAGGTGAAATTCTGTATTTTTTCCCCTCAGCTGCATTATTTGTACAGCCCATCACTTAATTTCACTGAGGATCAATCTCATTTGCTTTATCTACCTTAGTGAGAATAGCCAAAGCCCGCCCTCCCAACAAAAATCTTTCTCACATTGTTGAATCCCCAGAAACTAACAGTGGCCAGAAAATGACCATAATAGTGGACACTTCTGCCCACTCAAGAATAAAAGCAGGGGCCGGAGCGATAGCCCAGCGGGTAGGGCGTTTGCCTTGTGCCGGCCGGCCCATGCCGGCCCGGGTTCGATCCTCGGCATCCCATATGGTCCCCTGAGCACCGCCAGGAGTGATTCCTGAGTGCAGAGCCAGGAGAAACCCCTGAGCATTGCCGGTGTGACCCAAAAAGTAAAAAAAAAAAAAAAAAAAGAATAAAAGCAGAAACCCCCAGCTGCCAGAAGCTTAGACTGCTGACAAGTCCTAGCTGCGCCCCTTCTCTTAGGGGGGTCGCCCCTCCTCCATGGCAGCTGCTGAGAAATAGGAGAACTGACAAGCTCAGGCCCCAAGGCAGCGGCTCTTGGGGTCAGCAATCACTTTTCTACCCATTTTGGGGGCTCTGGGGCTCCCCTGGCCTGGCCCGGGGACCCCAAGCCCTCTTCAGCTTGTTCCTGCAGCAACCCTGCGCCTGCCCCAGTCACGGGCACCAACTGCCCCGCCAACTTCTCTATCTCAGTCTCAGCCGGGGGTGGGGTCCTGACCTGCGGCGCTGGATTCTCTGCAAAGCGCAACTGAACAGAAAAAGGTAACTAGCAAATCCCCAGGCTCCCATTTCCGGCGGAACGACCCCCCTCAAGCTTCCTGTTTCCTTTGAAACGACCCCTGAAGTCCCCAATTTCCTGTGGAACGACCCCTGCCCCAAGCCCTCTATTTCCTGTGGCACAAGCCCTGAAGTCCCCTATTTCCTGTGGAATGACCCCCACACCCTCTCAAGCTCCCTGTTTCTTGTGGAACGATCCCGGAAATCTATTTCCTGTGGAACGACCCCGGAAGTCCCCTATTTCCTGCGTAATGACCCTCACCCAGGCTTCCTATGTCCTGCAGAACGACCCCCTCCCCAAGCTCCCTATTTCCTGTGGAGCAACCCCTGAAGTCCCCTATTTCCTGCGGAAAAGACCCTCTCTCCAAGCTCCCTATTTCCTGTGGAGCGACCCCTGAAGCCCCCTATTTCCTGTGGAGCGACCCCTGAAGTCCCCTATTTCCTGCGAAAAGACCCTGAAGTCCCCATTTCCTGTGGGGCTCCGGAAGAGCGAGGAGCCATTAGAATGTATCACTGAACGGCAGCTTCGCTAGGGAGAAGGCCCTGAAAGAGGTGGGGACACAAACCTCCCCTGCTGTGGTGGGGGCAGCAGCAGGGGCGCGACCCCCTAGGGTGGGCCACCCCAGACTCCCTCACTTCAACCTCCGTTCGTGCAGAACAGGAAAGCCCGCGTGGAGCCGTCCAGAGTCTACCTGAGTCAAGAAGCGTTGTCGGGTCAGGGCCGGGTGCCGGGCGCCTCCACACAATCGTCTCTGCGTTGAAGGACTGCGAGACTGAGACAGCCCCGCCCACGCCTGAAAACCGACCAGTCGCTGCCAGGCAACTTTAGACCAATCAGAACTGCACCGATCGAACCCTCATTTGCATAGGCCGCCATTGTCCCCTCACAGACTTCTACACACTGTCCAAGTGTTTCTTGGGTCTCTGTCCCTTGGATCTGGAGTCCCAAGGCCCAATAAAGGTCTCTTGCAACAAGCACGCCGTTTCCCAGAAGGTAGAAAAGCGGTTGCTGACCCCAAGAAGTCAACTGCGCTGCTAAGGGGCAGTCTCCACCCCTTTCCCCACCCTGCCATCAGGAAACCACACCGGATCCCGGATCCCCATGGCTCAAATCACACTCACCCGGCAAGTCTACTCTGTAGTCACCAATCAAGAAAGGGCCTGGTCCCCTCGACACAGCACTTGACTTTGCAGAAGCTGCCTCCTGGTTGTCACTACAAGGGTGGGACGTCTTCATCCTCAGGTCATTCCTTGGCTCAGAAGAGGCCCCTCAGGTCATTCCTTGGCTCAGAAGAGGCCCATCCCATTGTTGACAAGAACCCCCTGTGCCGTCATCCCACAAGTCAAGCTCAGGGCAACCTTTGCCAAAATGACTCCGTATCACACCATGAAAACTTTAATCCATGAAGCCCTCTCCAAGGGAGGCCTTCCCATTGTTGGAACCAAAATCAAACGATTCCTTGATCCTGGAAAGACATTCTCTGAGCTGCATGGAGGTTATCTATTCCCCGGACATGAAGGGTCTTTGACTCTCAGATGGCAAAGAACTGGCTCCTGTCCGATTGCCAATTTTATGTAAGGTGGCAAGTAGTCGGCAAAGAAAAAGTAATGAAACTTTCAAGACTGAAAGTTGGCCGAGGAATTTGTCAATCATAAGGGATAGAGATGTAGATGGTTAGACCGCCAAGCTTCTGGGTGGCCTTCACAGGAGCTCACCTCTCCCAAGTTGCAGAGAAACAGAAAGAGGAAAAGTGTCTGTCGTAGAGATAACGGGGATGGACTCATGGGGATACAGGTGAGTGAAGGAGCATCTAAACAACACCTGAACTTGAGGACACTCCTTGGAGGCCACTGGTGTTGTGGCTGTTTGTTGGATATTCCCTGGGTTTTGTATAAAATGAAATGTCACACGCTGTTATGCCAAGATTCTGATTCTGCCAAGGGCTGGAATACATAGCTCCAGGACAGAATTCCAGAGTGCCTGGGGCCTGGGCCAGACATCAAGGGCCAGCTGGGCCTGCCCGAAAGAGAAAGGACCGGAAGAGTCTGAAGACAGGTCCTGAGGAAGAGAAAGATAGAGACAGAGAATCAGAGACCAAACAAAGAACAGAGAGAGACAGAAAGTGATAGAGAAACAGACTGGACAGAGAAACAGACAAGATAAAGAAACAGACAGATAGACAGACTGAGAGAGATGAAGGTAGAGAAGAAAAAAGGAGAGGCGCCCTGAAGAAAGCTTCTGAGAGAGGAGGACCTGAAGAGAGGCCCAGAAAGGGGTGGCCTGAAGAGAGAGGACCTGAAGAGAGAAGGCCTGAAGAGATGTCCTGAAAAGGGTTCTGAGAGAGGCCCTGAAGAGAGATGCCCTGAAGAGAGAGGGCCTGAGGTACAGAGAGTGCAAAGTCCTGAGAGAGAAAGGTCTGTTGGAAAAGAGGTCAGTTGAGAAGAGAGATTCAGAGGAGGGGTCTGCTGAGAGGAGAGATTAAGGGAGAGGTCCCTGGAATGTGGTGGAGTGAGTGAGAGAAGAGAGATTAAAAGGATATTGAAAAAGATTAAAAGGAGAGAGCTTCAGAATTTCAAGAGCCTCTGGTCTTGTTCCTTTATCCGTCAGCCCCAGACACAGCCAGGGGCCTTACATTATTGTGAGTAATGTCGGGGACCCTGCGGGGCCTCAGCATCTACTGCTTTGGATATCCCCTGCCCTGCCTTGGATGCTGTTAGGGACGGGTCCCTCGGATCCCCTTCATCCCCTTTACAGCTACTGTTATTTCTTTCCCAGGGTGGCAAAGCAGGTCAGCGAAGTCTTTGTCTGATAAAAACTCTGACTGCCTACATGAAGCTTTGGACCCTGCTTCACCCAGAGGTGCTTAATGTCTACCCTGTTTCTACACAGGGTGGTTGGCTCGATTACACCCTAATGTGGGTGCTCCGTGGCTAGTGAAAACTATGGAAGCCACAACACGTGTTGGATAACCCCCTGTAGATGACGGTAAGACAGTTAGAGGCCAGGATTCTTAACCTGGCTGGAGGCTATAAATAAAGGGCCCCAGGGGAGCATCCTGGGGGCAGTGGGCCAGCACCAGAACCGGGGGTCAGTTCTTGGTACCTGGGCCAGAAGGCCAGTACCAGGGCCAGGAGGTGTCCTGGTGCCAAGGCCAGAAGGCCAGCAGGGGTACAGGGCCACGGGACAAGGCCAGGACCAAGAGGGACAGACTGAAAGAAGAAAGGTCCGAAAACAAGGCCAGGACCCAGAGGGGCAGGCCTGAGAGAAGAAAGGTCCCGAAAAGAGTGGACCTGGTGAAGAAGAGAAGAGATACAGTGACAGAAAAACAGAAATAAAGATAGAGAAACAGAGAAATAGCAGTCGAGAGAAACAGATAAACAGAATCAGACAGAGATAGATGAAGAGAGATAGAGAGAGAGCAGAGCCCTGAAGAGAGAAGCCCTGAAGAGGGAGGACCTGAGAAGAGAGGACCTGAGAAGAGAGAGGAAAGGACCTGAGAAGAGGGGTCCTCAAAGAAAGGCCTGAGAGAGGAACTACAGAGATGTTCTGGAGAGAGGCCCTGGAGAGAGGAGCCTGCTAGAGAATGTGCTGGGAGAGAGCGATGTCTGGAGTGAGGTGCAGTGAGGAGTAAGAGAAAACAAGTTAAAAGGAGAGCTTCAAAAGCATGTGATCTTTTTCCTTCGTCCATCAGTCAGGGGGAATGGTCAGCCCCGACACAGGCCAGGGACTTCATGGATTGTGAGTACTCTCGGGGACAGGGATATGCCCTGGAAATCTGCTGCTTTGTTTATTGCCTGATCTGAGTACTGTTGGGCCCTGGGCCCCACTGGGGCACCCTACTGACACTTGGCATCCCTGGGTGGGCACTTCAACATCATTTCAACTTCAACACTGGGGCATCAACTGTAGCCACAGGCGCCGCCTCTTTCCAACTCTGAACCCACTGGGAAGAACCTTAAAATCACTCATGAGTTCAGATAAAGGCCACAAAGGTCCAAGGAACCTGTAGCTTCAATTAGTTTGTTGAAAACCCTTCCTTTGAAGCAGAAGTCAAAATTACTCATTTACAGAGCCTTCTTCACATGAAGACAAATTCAGATACGCTTCAGCTATGAAGTTGAAACCAACTTTTCAAAACACACCAAGAAATCGATCTTTTTACATTTAACCTAGCAAACTGAACTCTCTGAATTACCAAACACACTTTCATGAAGAATTTACTGTATCAAGAGTATCTCCAATAGCCTGAATAATTTTTGTAGAATCTGTATAAACTTTCATAAAACCAAACATGAGGCTATAAGACCTAGTCTGGAAATGTTGCTTGTTTCACTTACCCTCAGTACCTCCCATCTCAAATAGAAACATTAAGTTTCATACAAGATGGGGAACCAGATCTTAACAGAGCATAAAAAACAACTAAACTTTAGCTGACCTTGGATACCCTGGAGGACCCAAAATTCACCCATCTAGGAAATTAAGTTGACGGCAACACGACAACGTGAAGCTAGTCTGAAGTGAGATGACCCGCGGGAAGAAGATCCCGTGCTCGGAAACCCGCCAGTCACCTTTATCCCTGTCAATACTTCCGCAGCTTCAGATTTGTGCCTAAACTCTTTGCTGGTCAATCATGCAATAAGTCCTCTTTTCTCAAATGTTAGTGCCCTTGTATTGACTTCTAAGCTCGTTAGGCCATAAATCTTTGCTTGACTCATCAGTTATTCTGATAAGTTGATGAAAAGCTCCAGCAGTCACAGCATAAGGGGAACCATTGGTCTATGGTCACCAGAAGGGGACTATGTGTCCAAATTCCACTCCCTTCACGCTGTGCTTGACTATGTGACATGAGTGTCTTGAGTTCTATAGTTCCAAGACTTATCCCTTTAAAAAAATCTTATTTTCTGGGGCCAGAGCGATAGGACAGCAGGTAGGACTTTTGTTTTGCACGCAGCCAACCCGGGTTCGATCCCGGCATCCCATATGGTTCCCTGAGCACCGCCAAGAGTAACTCCTGAGTGTAGAGCCCGGAGTAACCCCTGAGCATCGCTGGGTGTGACCCAAAAAGAAAAAAAAATACCCTTACTTTCTGGCATCTGGAGTGATAGCACAGTGGGTAGGGCACACACCTTGCTGCTGACCTGGATTCAATCCCATAATCATATGACACCCCATATGATCCCCAAGCTCTAATGGGAGTGATCCCTGAGCACAGAGTCAGGAGTAAGCACTGAGCACTGCTGGGCATGCCCTCCCCCAAAGCCCTCCCCAGAAATTTGAGAACTAAAATTAAATCTGACTTCCTTTTGCTAAGATTTCCTCTTGCATGACGTCAGGAAATCCAGTTCTATTCCAAAGGACATGGACTGGAAAATTCTCTAGTTGGCTTGCCTTTCCCTCTGTGGGCCATGGCTAAGGCCGGCCCGAGCCATCCCTCTGGAGTTGTAGCCCTCCTGGGTCCTCTGCTCTTCCTCCAGGATCCCTTCCTTTATTTCCCTTCTTAACACAAGACTTGCAAATAACAAATGCAAATTAAGAGTCTAAGGCAAAAATCTTAAAAAAAGAAATTGGGAAGCAGTTTGGTGCTACTAGTGTTACAAAGAACTTCCCTCTGCCCATTGAAATTCTGCCTGTCCAGTGGTAGGGCTCGTCCTCCCCATTTTTCCTTTGCAATTCTCAATGGATTCGTCTTTCATACAATGTTAACCCACTCCTAGCTAGTGAAATCAGATCCATTTGTCATCATCATTTCTGCAGAGGTTACTCAGTGCTTCCAGGAACCAGACTTTCTGTAATTGTGCAAAACGTCTAAATTACGTGTAGCACCTACTGGTTCCTGCAGAGCTAACACTGTCTTCTGGTAAGAAACAAACATCAAAGTTCTCCAACCTTCCCAGAGACATGCCATGTAAAACAATCCCAATGCTCACCCTTCTCCAAAATGAAAAGCAAGAAACATTTTTGCCTTTTAAGGTGCACAAACTACTAGCCAATATCTAACATCTTACAGACATTTGTTTTTCAGTTGCATTTTCCTTAGAATCTCCCTGCCCAACGCTAGGAGAGTGGACATGTAAAAGACTTGATCAAGATTTAAAAAGGTTCACCCAGCCGGTCCACACATAGCAAAGATTTACTAGATATCAGTGAGAATATAGAAACTGCTACAGGTTTAGTTTTGCTTTTGTTTTTTGTAAGAAATCTCCCCCCTCATCTGCAAGCTGTGGGTGGGATGTGCATTCCAGAGCTGTCAGAATTCTGAGTAGCTTAGAAAAGCAGGAAATCAGCACTGTCCAAAAGGTGGTCTCCACCCGGCAAAATCTATTCGTCTGGCGTACTCCCAACTGAGTCAAAGTTTTCACTGTCACCCCTCACCCTTGCTCCTGGGTTCAGGCAAAGAAGGGGGGAATGACACTTGGTAGACAAGAAATGTTTGTTGGAGGAGTAATGATTAAATTCTGATGTACTCTTGGGAGGAAGGTCTCTATCCTTCTCGGTGCAAAACAGAGGAGCCAGAGAAGCGTCTTCCTCTCCCAAATGTAAGCAAGAGACAGAGGAGTCCTTTGCTAAGAACTGTTGAACATACCTGCTTTGGGGAGTTCACTAATAACCCGATACTTGTTTGATTGAAGATTAACAGTCTATGGGTTCAAAGTCATCTTCAGATCAAAGGGTTCATGGACATAGGATAGAGTTTGATGCTAAAAAGAATCTTATAAGCTACTCCTGGTATTGCCTTGCTGCTTAGAAGGAAGTTTCAACCTAGACCACAGGATGAATGGACATACAGAAGGGAGAAGTACCAAGAACACAACTGAAGTGGGCTGGGCAGGCTGTTGGGAACTCAAGGAAGTGGCTTCTGTCAAGTCATGATTTATTGGGACGAGGGCATCCAGCACCTAGGACTCACATGAAAAGCGGAAAAGCCCCTTTGGAAAGACAGAAAGGAGAGTGGACATGTAAAAGACTTGATCAAGATTTAAAAAGGTTCACCCAGCCGGCCCACAGAAAGATGACCTTCCCAGAAAACACTTCGTGCAAAACGTCCAGGAAACAGCAGTGGGAATCCATCTTGAAATGCTCAGAGAAGAACAAAGGAGTCTTGGATGAAGGGCAGTAAAGGTCTGTTTTCTCCAAATAGAAGAAAAGTCTCTGGGAAATCCTCCCAGGTCTTAAGGAGCCAAGTCCAGTGATCGTTCTCTCCTCGGCCTCTTCCTCTAGCCCAGCTTTGAGGCCTCTCTAGCTCCAAGACTGTTTTCAGCCCTCCCTGGCACTACCAACTCCCAGTTCTGATTCTAGAACCTCCTGTCCTGTCAATTGTTCTTCAAAATACAAAAACCACTCCGTTCTCTCCCTTGTTCATTTTAGGGTCATTTAAGTCACCCTCGGAAATGCATGAAAAGAGATTTTAAATACTCTGGTAGAAAAACGAATCGGGTAGAAAAGCAAGATAAAGGGGTCCTAGAACTGATCCCCTACCTAAAGGAGGCAGGGGATAAACGAGAATTAAAGAAAATGCACCATGTTCGAATGAAAGAAATTTCTCGGGGCGAGGTCTTCTAGGTGGAGGCACAGCGAGCCTTGAACAGCAACTTCCAGGTTTACCAAAATCCTCTCCTGATGTTCTGTGAGCCCTTAGAGTCAGGACGAGGATAGACGGAGAAAACTGGAGACATTCTAGTTCAATAAGTGTCTGGAGAGCACACTACTGGAAGCAGTCAACCAGAGGTTTCCAGGATGACATTCAAGCATCACAGACTAAGGTTGGACTAAGAAACAAGCCAGGCCACTTCCCAGAGTGGAAACTTAAATAAACATAGAAAACACCTGGAGAGCTCAGCAGACGCACTCTGGGTTATGGGCCCTTCCCAGCCTCAGAGTCCAGGAGAGTCCATGGCCATATATATATCAGATGTATTTCCAGAGGGGTTATTGGATACATGCTAGAGTCTTCCTGAAGCTCACCATTTTCTTACATGGGGCCAGTGGGAGAGGAAGACAGAGGTAGACCGAAGGCACCGTCGCGTTGCTGGTGTCAGGTGGTTCTTCCTCTACTTGAAGTTTTCGGCACCTTCAGGCAGATACTGGTTTGGGGTTTATGCTATCCACAATGGCAGAAATAATGGCTCCCGCAGCCTTGACTCCTTCCATCAGGAGATGCTCCGCCTGCAAAGCAGACAATTCCCAGGTACTCAGTAGGAAACCTGGGCTGGTGCCCACCAACTCACCCCACCTCACCCCAAGGCTTCAGACACTGGCCAGCTCCAGAGGCAGCAGCAAACTGGACCAGCCTCACCCCAAAGGCCTAGAGATTACTGAAACCCAGAGAAGTTTGGCCTAAGGTGCTCCCTGCCACTGCCTCACCAATGCCCCACCCCTGGGAAGCAACCAGGGCTCTGGGAACCCTTCATTGCTCAGACGTTCTCAGTCCAGGGTTGCACTGCAGAGAGGCACAGCCTGAGGCCCTCCTACACATGGGGAATCTGAGAGTCAAGGCAGGAACACTCCCAAGGGCCCAACCACACTGTGAATTTGGGTCTGAAATTAGAGCTAGGATTGGTCTTGGGGTTGCCAAACCCAGGATCCTAAGCAGATTCTTCTCTACATTCCTTCCATGAAAGGGGAGTTGTCTTCACATGTATGGGACCTCTCTCATCCTAGATTCCACCAAGCCCCCAGCACTAGGGAGCATGACCTCAAAGAAATACGTGTGGCCACGAAAGAACAAAGAGGGCAAAGAGAGAAGACACAAAAGTGAAAGCTGGGGGCCTGTGGGTGTGGAAGGAATTACATGCAAAGCTGAGAAGGGGCAGGAATCCTAGAGAAGTGTCTTGGAATCTGAGGCCAGTTAAGAGAAAATAAGAAACCAAAGGAATATGGTGAGGGTGTGGGCAGGTTACACCTTTATTTTGATTTTGTACCTCTGTTACAGAGGCCAGAGTAAGTACTTCCCCTGCTCACCTCATGGGATTGTGGTAGGGATATGATAAGAGATGCTCTGAAGGCCACAGATATTCAGGCATTCAAAGACCTCTCTCACACGCTGTACCAAGTTAATTCATCACTTCTCTACAACACGGGGGGGGTCAGACTCAGGGCACATATGCACAGGCCAAGCAGGTGACACAGGAAGTGGGTGGTTGCATCTCTACCCTGTACTCCCATTAAAGGGAGAGTCATCACTGGGAGCCATCACTGGGCCCGTGCTGTCAGGCCCAGAGATTGGCGGTGGCAAAGGCCTGATTCTATTTGGTTTAGAAGAGGCTAACAATTAAGGTATTTGTATGTTGTTTGTATATTTAATGTTAGCAAGTATTTCCAACAGAAAGGAAAATAGTATTGATCCAAGTAAAACAAGCCTGTGGCCCACACAGCCTTCGAGCTTGCAACTTCAGCTATAGCACATTGACCTCCCTTGATGTCTGTTTTCAGAGGAGGAGGCAGTCCTGTAAATAACTGAACAATGTCTTGGACAAGGACACTAGGTTAGTTCTGGACACGCTGGAATTTACCTGTTTTCTTATTACTAATTAGTCAAGAGCCTTTTCTACCCATCCTGAGTTAACGGAATGGGGATTCCCTCTGTGGGCAGCAAAGAGTCACTTGCTGCTTCATGGAGGGGACAGGACACAATCTGAGAAATGTGTCTGAAGATATTTCATCCCCCTGCAAAATGACAGCATGTGGCCCTGTTAAGAACTCTTGATTTTTCTGGAGTGGCGGCGCCACATTTGCGGCTGCAAGACTTCTCCAAGAGCTGTTACAGTAGGAGGCCATCACAGTAGGAGGAGGATGGGAGGTAACATAGAAACCAACCAATCTCACTAACAAAAACATTCACGCAGAAGATTAATTTGCAACAACAGCTTGGCAAAACCTCAGACAAGGACTTAATGTCCCCATGGTGAGATGCAACAATTTTTCACAAATTTTCCTCTACAGAAACATATTTTGATCATTCTGCTAGTCATTGACAGGTAACAAGCAATATAGAACAAATTATCGCCATCCTGCTTCGGGGGCCAAGGTCGGGAAAATAAAGACAGTAGCGAGGGAAGGTGACAGTGGTGGTGGATTGAGGCTGGGATGCTGAATGCCTGTACAACAAATTATCACTAACAACTTTGTAAACCATGGTGTTAAGTGGGTAAAAAATACCCAAGAGTGTGATGGCATAAGCCTAGAAGGGGCGCAACACACCTAGGCTATATACCTAGACCTTTGGGATCTCCACCGGATTATCTGGTCCTCTGCGGACTAAGATGCCGTGAAGTTACACATGACTGTCTGTCACAGACAAGCACCGGTGGCCATTCTCATCGCTAAGGGGAGATGAGCCTGGGGAAGCTTCGGGTGCCCACCTGCTGGCTTCTGGGCACGCCCGTATCTGAGACTGTTGACAAAGTGCTCACAGTTGCCCTCGAAGAGGCTGTACTGTACTATCTGGTTAATCATATTTTTGGTGCGCTGGATGATCTTGTCCACGGGCAGCGGCAAGTACGTGCCATCCAGCTTGTTGTTGACCTTCCAGGAGCAGCCATGCAGCACATCCTCTAGCCGGCTGTACTTGACCACAGCCTGGTTGCTGAAGACCGAAGTGATGCTGCCCACCTGGAGCTCCTCACCTAGAGACCAAAGACACAACAACCGGAGAGTTTAGAAGGAAGAACGTAGACTGAGTGGAGCACCTGCTTGTTCCATTGGGGAAGTTCTGGAGAAAGGTGCAGCGTTCCTGTTCCCCGCACCAAACTGTTTTCCCCACAGAATATTCTGAAACAGAATCCAGAACTGAGCCTGGGGAGGCAAGACCCAATAGGGGCACAGGCAAAGGACGAACAGACACACACACACACACACACACACACACACACACACACAGCGTGCACGCGCTGCCAATCAGCCTGAGTTTCCCTGAACTTTCAGGAAAGAGAATAAATAGGGCCAGAGCGATAGCCCAGCGGGTAGGGCGTTTGCCTTGCTGCGGCCGGCCCATGCTGGCCGGGTTCGATCCCCGGCATCCCATATGGTCCCCTGAGCACTGCCAGGAGTAATTCCTGAGTGCAGAGCCAGGAGAAACCCCTGAGCATTGCCGGGTGTGACCCAAAAAGAAAAAAAGAAAGAGAATAAATAAATGGACATGGACCTGACTGATTGAACCTGAAGCAACCCAAAGGCCAACCCACTTTTAAAACTGGGGAACTACAGAACAGTGTTGAGAAAGCAACGCCATGGTACTCTTCCTGGCCACTGAATCTCCACCAGCTGGTGTCCTTTGTCCTCAATAAAGTCTCTCACTTTAATCATTCTGATCTCCAGATTTATCTCCTTTGGATCAAGCAGGACTTGCCTGGTCTTCTTGAATAATCTTGAATAAGGAACCCCTCTTTGCACTAGCATTGCTACACACTGCCTAGGACAGTGCTAAGTTGCTGGATAAGCTGCTTCTTTTTGGAGTCTCTGTTTCACAGTCTATCAGTGGTACTGATAGAATGAAGGTGGGAATAAGGAATGGGGACAATGGGGATAACAGCATACAGGGACAATGGAACAATGGGTCGAGTCTGTAAGCTCCTGGGAAACAATTTATACTTGCTCTCAAGGATAGACACCCAGTGAGTGGAGTAGAGAAAGACCAAGTTCTATCCCCCAGTAAGTTAAGGTAATGCTTTAGTAATGCTTTAGGATGGCTGACGGCTAATGGGAGCAGTCAAGGACACAATGGTGGCCTGCACATCTATTCGCCTTGCTGGCTCCAGAGCACCCGTGTTTGGACAGGACACCCACTCTTACTTGGGGGGTGCCAGGTGAACCACACAGTCGTCTTCCATATAGATGGCCCAGTGCTCATAGCCGATTCGAAAGATCTGAATCAGGTCTCCAGGTTGGGGCCGTGCTTTTCCCTGTGATGAAAAACAAACAAAAAGATGAAAACCCACCTGTTGGCGCTCGGGAAAGCCGACGTGACAGCCAGCTGCAGTTCAGTTGCCAATTCTGTTACCTCACTTTACAGAAACCCAAACTGGAGAGAGCTCTCGTGGCACTGAGGACCAGGTGCAAGGACCAACTTGTGAGCATGTGAAGTGGCAGAAAGACTAATACCCAGAGTTACCTTTATCCGAGGTATCAAAGATGGTCAACTCAGAAGACAACAGGAAGTGAGTCTCCCCAGCTGGGAGAAATGGGGTGTTGTTAGGTCACAGAGTTGAGTGTCAGTCTTACTGCCTGAGCAATGGTGTGCATTTCCAATATTATCTTTGACTAGTTTAGGTCCTTTGGCTTTTCAAATCAATTTTAGATCACTCCTCTGTCCACTCAAATTTTTATATAAAAATATGCCAGTTGGGGTTGGAGCAATAGTACAGTGGGTAGGGTGTTTGCCTTACATGTGGCTAACCTAAGTTTGATCCCTGGGTATCCTCCTGATCCCCAGCATCTCATGGTCCCTCTGAGCACCACCAGGAGTGATTCCTGTGTGCAGAGCCAGGAGTAACCCCTGAGTGTTGTCACCAAGTGTTGTGATCCCAAAAAGCAAAAAAAAAATTAATTAATTAAAAATTAAGTGTTTTTTTAAAAAAATATATATAGCCAGTTATTGATGAAAGGCTTGGAACAGCTGTCCCTTCCCTACCCTGTCTCTAAAGCCAATAAGTCTTCACCATTGGCTGACGAAGCTCCATGTGTTATGGGGATCACTCAAGTCTTTCTCATCTCTTGCTTTGGGTACTCACAAACTCTCACCGTGTGTACAGCCTGTGGCTCACCAGACCACCAGATACATGCGGCAACTTTTCAAGATCCTTTTTAGCATCTCATTACCTGGATTCCACAGAAAGTTTCTGGCTTCTCTGATCATCTACGGGTGTTCCAACCAGTACCGCCACCTCAAGCTAGCAGCTACTGTGACTTTCCATGAGTCTGAATTTCTCTGAATTACCATTTTTCCCACAACATCTCTGGGCATTCCATTTCCTCCACTCTGCTCCAAATAAATCCAGTCTCCATGCCCCATTCACCCAGGTATAACTTCCTCAACCCCAAACTTGGAAAGAAAGTGGGGAGGAGGAGGAGGATTGTACTTTCCTGGGATTCTGAGATGCAGCAGACTTTCTTGAGTTAACACTTCTCAAGTTACTGCACGCCGTTTGGTATACAGTACATCTTATATACTTAACCACTTATATCAGATAGCAGTGCATCTTTACATTGTTGTCTTGGACAGTTCTAACTTCATAATTGCTGTTTGAAGCAGATTTCCTAAGCTTTTTCAGCCAGGCCAAAGTCCTGCCCATTTGAGGAAAAGGACTGTTTAGGGTCATGAAGCAGATCACCTGCACTGATGTTACGTAGAGGAATGGAGCCCAAGACAAAGTGCTTTGACCAAGGAACCACCGCTAGTGTCAGAACGAAGTCTAGAAAAGGAGTTCCATACCCCACTCACCAAACCAATCTCCTTTCTGCATTAAAGAGAAAATAAAGGCAATTGTCCCCCTCGAGGTGTTGCAGGTGTGACTGCAGTGCCCAGCTGTGGCAGGTGGCAGGTGGCAGACAGGAGACAGGCTTGTCTATACCCAGGGCTCTGCCCCGTGAGCCCTGGATGGTTGATGGCCTGACATAGAAAAAGACTGGATGGGGCCGGAGAGATAGCCCAGCAGGTAGGGCGTTTGCCTTGCACGCGGCTGGCCCATGCCGGCCCTGGTTTGATCCCCAGCATCCCATGTGATCCCCAGCACCGCCAGGAGTGATTCCTGAGTGCAGAGCCAGGAGAAACCCCTGAGCATTGCTGGGTGTGACCCAAAAGAGAAAAAAAAAAGACTGGGCCCCCTGAGATGAACCCAGAGCTACGGCGGAGCCTGGCAAGCTACCCGTGGAGAATTCGATATGCCAAAAGCAGTAACAATAATGGACCTCATTCCCAACGAGTGGAAATGTTACTGGCACCCACTCGAGCAAATCGATGAACAATGGGGTGACAAGTGAAAGGCAAATGACCCCCCACAAGAGGGGCACCCCCAAATCAGGATCCCCAGCAGAAGGCAGGCATCCTAACAGGATGTCCATTTTCATCTACCATAATCCCAGATAAAGAGCCAGGAGTATGTCTCTCCCTCAAGCCTAGAGAGTGACGGGATATCAGGACAGAGAGAGCCAACGGATTCGGAGTTATCTCAAGCCAATGAGAGTAAGCAGAGGGAAAGAGTAAAAGATTCTCAAAAATTAGAAAGTGACAGTTTGCAAATTAAGAACACTCTTTGTGTGATTCAAATACCAAAAAGAATAGAACATTTTAAGTAAATACATCTGCCTCAGTAAATGGCAAAGGGATCAAAATAGCAAAGGAATCAAAGCTGTTTTTAAAATACCCCTAAAGGAGCCTGAATCTCAAACGTTATGCAACTCACTTATGAAAATTAAGTCTGGTGCAATATTTACATGTGCTGAGATGGGTCAAAAGCTAAATGATCTTCCATTTAAATTTTGCCTCATACAAGTCTTTGTTTTCTCTTTGGGATACGTGTAAATAAGAGGGGAAGAGAACTCATTCAATCTAATATTTTTTAAGTAATTTTTTGTTGACTTGTAGACTTAATACTTGTAAGGTGTAATGTCGTTAAGGCAACAAATCTTCCAAATCTTTATATAAACGCTGACAAGAAAACTCACCCTCGCTGATACAGTGGCTGTGAGATCAAGCAGATCTTAGTTCCAAAAAAGGGGAATCAAGAAAGGACGGAGGATGAAGAATAAAGACAATGAGATATCCTGCGGATGCTCGAAGTCACATCACTCAAGCTCTCTTTCTCGCTATTTCAGGCACTGATCATGGTGGAAAGGGAAGAATTGACAGTGTCTGCCCCTCTCATGGCAGTGTGCTCCCCTTTCCTGGGGAAGATGCAACTGAGAAAGTCCAGTGGGACCCCTGAAGACTATTCCCACCAGACCAACAAACTCCATCTCACTTTTTTTAAAACAACCTCAATATCTGGGAGTTCTGATCAATGATCCCTCCCAACCTGGACTCCAAGCAATGACCTTTCCCAACCTGGAGCTCAATCAATGACCTTTCCCAACCTGGAGTCCAATCAATGACCTGCCCTGCAACCTGGAGTCCAATCAGTGACCCCTCCCAACCTGGAGTCTAGTTAATGACCTTTCCCTACAAAGAATTCTATCAATGACCTTCCCTACCAAGGAGAGCTATCACTGACCCTCCCTACTCACATACAGTCCTCATCACTGACGTTCCCTACCAAGAGTCCTATCCATGTCCCTTTCTTATCTAAAATCCCTATTCAATGACTCTTCTCTACCTGACAGTCATGATCAATGACCTTCATATCTAAGAGCCCTCATCAACAGCTTTTCCCTCCAACCAAAGTGTGTTCTGGAAGACGGAGCTTCATAGAACAAGGTGGACAGTCACATACGTGCTTCTGAGGAGTACATAGGACCCTCAAGGTCCAGCCTTCTCCAGTCAGCCCATTTCTTCCCTCTCCATGTTCCTGAGTCATTCTCAGTGACCAATGAGTCCCTGCACCAGCTAATAGTCTAACCTTTATCCTGATGGTAGGAGGCCTGCACAACATATTGTGATGCTAGTCTAAGCCAGAAAAAAAGAAGACAGGAAAAAATTCACATGCTGGTCCCCAAGTGTGTGGAGCACAGTTTGGGGGACAGAAAATAAAATGCTCTGGGACTGGAGAATGGGGGAGAAGTGGGGAGGGACTTTGTAGTCTTAAGGATGTTGTTTGTTCATTTCTACTTTTAACCTATGGCAGGATAAGAACTGGTAAGGTTAAAAAAAGGGGAAGTTACTGGAGTGATAGTACAGTGGGGAGGGTGTTTGCCTTGCATGCGGCTGACCCAGGTTCTATCCCAACATCCATAGGGTTCCCCAAGCACCATCAGGAGTAATTCCTGAGGGCAGAGCCAGAAGTAAATTCTGAGCATCGCCACATGTGACCCAAAAAGCAAAAAAAAAAAAAAAAATCGAATAAAGAGTTACTAGAGGTTTACTAGTCTTCCAACAGTGGTTTTCAACCTCTTCACATCTGTGACTGGTAGAAACAGAATAAATAAGGCAGAAATAAGAGTTGTTTATTCTAGCATTTGTGAGCTGTCTGGCCCATACTTCTGGTGATTATATGTTGACCAAAGTTGCAGCTTTCCCCTCTAGCTTCTCCTGGGGGCTTTCCCACCCCGTCGGCCCTTTGTCCAGCACTACCTCTCTCCTCCAGCGTCCCTCGTAGGCTCCGGGGCAACCTTCACTCCCAAGCCCGGCTTCAAGCTCAGTTCCTGATTCAAGTCTTTTCTGCCCTTTTCTCTCTCCAAAAAAGTCTTACTTCAAAACCCTCCCTCCATCTGCTCTTTCCTTTGTGCAGGTGGGCAGCCCAGCTCAGGTCCTCCTCCTGGGCTCAAACACCCACTCTGAAGAAACGGGGCTTGTGTAAGCAGCCGGGATAAGGAGGCTCTGACCGTCTCCTCAGTCTGACAGGTGCAGCACCAGAAAGTAGAAGAAGGGCGTGTTCTTCCTGTGGCATGTGGTGGGGGCGGAGCAGCCCCAAAGTGAGGGCATTACTTTGAAACCCAGGGAGTGAAAATATAGAACCCCCTAGACTGTTTTGCCTTCCTGGGCCAATCTGGAAACAAGCATTATAGCCATAGATGCAGAGAGCCGGAAGCAGAAGGAAAATCATCCAGGCACAGAGACTAGTTTGCTTTCAGCCCTTGTCAAAGCCCACATGATAATTTCGAAATTCAACCTAGAGCCTCTGAATGTTGAAGTGCTCGGAGAGAGAATATGAGTGGGAGAGAGCTAGAGTCAGAGAGGAGCACAGGGCTTGCTGTGAGGAGACCTGGTTCAAATCCCAACTCCCCACTTACAAGCTATTTAACAAGTCCTTTTTGTCGGGCTTGGGAGAGAGCAAAGATATTGTTCCTTTCCATTGCAGTGTCAAAATAAGCCCCAATGGAGTGAATCACTCCTAATTACTGTTATTAATCTGTCCCTATGAATTAATCTCTAGTCCTTTGCAGTGAATACATTATTTCAAGCCTAGAAATTCTCTCTGTACACACTCAATCAAAGAATATTCATGTTAAGAGGTGGACAGGCAGCAACAGAAGCAAGGGTCAGGGGACCTGGACACGTGGGTGGTGTAGAGGTGTGGTGCCCGTAGGTATCGGAACCACAGTTGACAGCTCTGATCATGGGCCAAAACACAGTAATCAAAGTTTAAAATGTGTCCATTAGGGATGTAGGCTGGGGTCGGGAGGAAACCTTGGCATATTGGCAGAAGGAAGTGGACACTTGTAGTAAAAGTGGCGTTAGAATATTGTATGCCTGAAACTATTATGGACACATAAGCACAGAGAGAGAGAGAAAATTACTCTAAATACACAATACTCTAAATATACATATACTCTAAATATACACATATAGAAAGAGAGAAGAAAGAGAGAATTACTCTAAATACACACTCATATAGAGTGAATTACTCTAATGCATACACACATATATAATTACTCTAAATAAATACACACAGAAATATTCTAATACCACAATACACATATATACATATACATACATATATATATATCTATATATCTATATATATATATATATCGAGAGAGAGAGTACTGTTACTTTCTCCTTTTTTTTTGACTTCTTTTGGGTCACATCTGGCAGCGTTCAGGGATTACTCCTGGCTCTGCACCCAGGAATCACTCCTGGCAGTGCTCAGGGAGACCATGTTGGGTGCCAGAGACTGAACCCGGGTTGGCCCCTGCAAGGCAAACTCCCTTACCACTGTGCTCTCTCTGGCCATTGTCACTATTTTTAGCGTTAGGAATACAGCAATGAACAGGCTGACAAGCGCTCCACCTTCTTGCTGGTTAGAAGATAAGCAGAGTGACAGATAAGCAATGCGGCCATGCAGCACAAGGCAATACATGGAGTGAGGTGCTAGTTGGGGCAACTGCTTGGGAGGTCATGGAGAAGATGGGTCACTAAGCGGTGCTCAGGGACCACTCCTGAGTCTCGATTCCAGACTGAGCCCTGGCAGAACTTGAGACACCATATGTTGGGCAGGAGATCTAACGGAGGTCAACCACGTTCAAGTCGAGCACATTACCTCCTGGATTACTCCACAGGACCCAAGGAATAACTGTGTGGGATCATACGGCTGTTCTGCAGCCAAGACAGGCTCTATGGATTCACCTGATAACAGACTCTGCATTTTCCTTGGTAAATTCTCCATGCCTGCACATCCAGGCGATCCTGCTGGGAAAGTCAATCCTCAGCCATGGCTTACCCATCAGAGTCCGTACCTCGAATTTTATATATAAACCCAGGGAAGACATGCGCTATTTCTCTAGAGACTCTTGACTGACCCAGCCCACAGAAGCCCCAAGGAGGACTGTTTGCCCTGGGGAAAATGAAGCCACTCGCCTGGAAGGAGTCAAGAATACAGGCAAGAGGAAGTGAGAAAACACACCCAAGCCCGAGGCTCAGGTCCTGCACCAAGTCTCCAAGGACCTCAGAGCTGCTGCCCACCTCCAAGAAGGCCTCCCTGCCAGGCCTGGGGGTCCAGCACCATCAAAAGGAATCTGGCTTGTTCTGATAAGAGTCCAAATCCCTCTTCCTGTGTTAGCGTCTTCATCAAGTGGCTGCCCAGTACCGCGAGAGGAGCTGGTGACACAGAAAGGCCTTAGGCGTGCTGTCCTCAGACTGAAACTCAGCTCCGGTGAAGAACTGCGCTTGGGGCTGAGAACGCTGAGTCCCAAGGGAACTAGTTCTGTGCGCAAGCACTGAAGGGTCACTCTGGGCAGGGTGGCCCGAAGGCCGCAGGTAGGAGAGTTTCATGCAGCCGGACATCAATCAGCGGGGAAGAAAGAGCCGGACAGAAGAGAACAGGCTCCTTCTGGGAGCTGTTGGGAGGCGAAGTATAAAGCGGAAGTGGGCGTAGGCAGCACTCTGGGCAGGGCCTTTCTGAGACAGCAGAGACCAGAGCAGGTGTGAGTGGGGCAGCGAGGCCATGTGGGGAGGGAGAAGTTGAAGAAGTTCAAGGGGAGTACTCAGAAGCCCCAGGGTCCTGGGAGAGTGGTCAGGACCACTCAAGACCCAAAGGAGTGACTCCTGGTGGCCCCTCCCCAGAGACCTTCTTTATGGCTAAGGCTGTTTGGGCAGACTAGGGATGTGCAACTCATCTTTCCTCACGGTCCTACAAGTTTGAAGTCCAAGGTCAAGGGGCCGGCAGGACAGGCGATCTCCCGGCCTCTTTTCAGGGCCTGCCAGCCAGCATAGCATCTCTGCATGTTCACAAGACTTCCTTTTGGGGGCCAGAGCTATAGTCCAGAGGGTTGGGCGTTTGCCTTGCAAGCTGCCAACCCGGGTTCAATCCCCAGCATCCCACATGGTCCCCTGAGCACCGCCAGGGTAATTCCCTGGGTGCAAAGCCAGGAGGAATCCCTGAGCATTGCCGGGTGTGACCCAAAAAAAAAAAAAAGTCTTCCTTTTTTAAGAGAGCCAATCAGCAGTTGTTGGGCGCCATTATTCCGCCCACTGCCACATTGCCTTTCGCCGCATGCGCAGGGTCCTGTGTCCCGCGCATGGGCAGGAGTCCCTGGCTTGTGTGATTGGGCTTTGTCCAATCACGGCATGTTTCGTCAGCTCATACGAGCTCGTGCGACCTGTGCCAGCCAATGGGAAGTGGACACGTCGAATCACACCATTTTGCGCCAGCCAATAGGAAACGGACATGCCGAATAGCACTGTATAAAACCAGCTTGCGCAACGGGTCTGGGTCCTTTCACCATCATAAATTTGAAACTAAAAGGAGCTCCAGTAAAGCGTGTTCTAAGAAGAATCCTCTTGTGGTGGTTCTTCACCACGGGTGGTCGAGGGCGTCCCACATGCAGTCCTGGGTTTCCTGTGATTTCAATTAAATGTAATTATTGCTTCCTCTAAATACAGACTTCCTGGGAATGGGACTCAACTTTCCAGTGCGGGAGAGGGCAGGAGGCCAGGTCTGTTCCATTTTTAGTGAACCAGATGTGAAAACCTGTGGAGGGTGAAGGCCCTGAGGGGCCGCTGTGGGGCAGAAACTTGGGTTCATCCGACTGCAAAGAGGAAGTTGGGTTGGCTGGTTGGTCTGAGCAGTGGGGAAGGAGCTAGAGCAAAAGAAACCAGGGGTGAGAGCAGACATCGGGGTGAGGGGACAAGGCGAGAGACTGCCTGGTTGGGCCAGACTGAGCCTGTGAGAATGATCAGGAGTTTCCAAGGCCTCATTTCAGGAGAAGGGTTGGCACCTCAGTGCACTCACTGCACCAGATCTTGGCCTTAGTCCGCCTCATCCATTAGACAGTAACTGGTTGTGTTCTAAAGGGTGCGTGTGTGGCCTGGTGAGAGCAGCCCAAAGGGGAGGCGAGAGGAAGGGAGGCCTCATTTGAGCAGCAGAGCATGGGAAAATATTAGAGCCGGTGATAATAAGCCCCAAGACCCATGCACAGATCTTAAAATTAATGGCGCCAGAGCAACAGCACAGCAGGTAGGGTGTTTGCCTTGCACACAGCTGACCAGGTTTTGATACGGGCATCCCATACGATCCCCGAGCACCGCCAGGAGTAACCCACAGCATTGCCGGGTGTGACCCAAAAGAGCGAAGCGAGCGAGAGAGAGAGAGAGAGAGAGAGAGAGAGAGAGAGAGAGAGAGAGAGAGAGAGAGAGAGATTAAGAGAGAAATAGAAGAGCTGTTGCAAAATGCCACTGCGGACTTTGGGGCTAACTCTGAAACCTGAGAAAGTGACAAAGCCAAGTATGGACATTGGACACAGCACCTTGGGGAGCTGCTGGTGACGCTGCCCGCCTCGTAATACAGATTCTTTCATCTTTCTCTTCCCTAAATAGTCCCCGAGGACCAACTTGGAGGGTAAGGACCAGGTCCCCTTACCCTCCCAGAGCTCTGCCGGACGTGCTCTAGACTCCTTAGTTTGCTGTTACTGGGATAAAACTCTCGTGATACTGCTTTTTCCCCGTAACATGGAAACATCTTTGGGAGTGGGAGAGGTCAGGCAAGGGCTCACGAGGACAGTGATAGAAGGCAGTGGTCACTCTGCACCAGGACTAGGTACTGAAAGGAGGTTAAGGGACAAGCTCAACACACTGTCGTAACAGTCGGGTAACTCACCGTGTCTAAAAGCGAAGAAAGAAAAGGAAGAAAGAAAAAATAACAGCCACAAGGCAGGCTGGGGAGAGGAGAGGGAAACTGGAGGCAATGGTGGAGGGAAGCGACACACACAGGCGAAGTGTTGCGACACTGTCCGCCTGAAACGCGTCATAAGTAAATCTGTAACTGGTGATTCAATTCTTAAAAAATTTTCATTGATAATAATATGGTCTCGACCTATAACAATGGCAGTTGGAAATGACCTCTGGACCAAAATTGAGTGCTGACAGGAGGTAAAGTCAAACGCATAATTCTGTAACAGCATTGCAAACCACAGTGCCTAAAATGAAGGTCAGAGAGAGACAGAGAGAGACAGAGCGAGAGAGACAGAGAGAAGTGTTTGCCATAAAGGCAGGCGGCAGGGGAGGGGGCAAGGGGGAGGGGGCAAGGCGGGGGGGAAATGGGGACATTGGTGGGAAATGGACACTGACCAAGAGATGAGTGTTGCAACACAGTATGGTTATAACTCAGTCATAAACAACTTTATAAGTGCATATGACACGGAGATTCAATTAAAAAAATACATGGTTTTGAGCCCCTCTCTTTTTTTTTTGCTTAAAATGTATTAAATGAGATTCCCACGTCTGAAAGTCTAAGTCTTTGTAAGCTTTGTTTTTCCACTTTGCCTGAAGCCCTGTGATTTGCAACACTGATGATGAGTCTGTGCACGCATGGTTCCAGCACTGACAACAGGTGTGGCCCCTCCCCCACCACCCCCACAATGTCACTTGTTTCCGAGGGAGTCTTCCAGAGGTTGAGGACACCCTGCAGCCACAGGGCAGCCCGAGCTTTCCGCAGGCAGAGCTTGTAAAGATCCGACTGACAAGGCATTAAGCTGAAAGCACTTACAAGCACGTCACCCTTGTCATCTTGTGCAATACAGAAGCTTCATGAATATTCACAACCGTCACCAACTCCTTCTGTTCTCTGCTAACATAAATCAGTCCTAGGAAGTAGCATTTGAACAAAATGGTCTTGAAACGTTCTAGAGATTGTTGCAGCATCCTGTTAAAACACTCTTCAGAGAGAAACTTAAGTTCTTTCTGTGGGAGGACGTGGGAGCTTGGGCCACACCTACCTGTGTCCAGGGCTTCCTCCTGGCTCTGTACTCCGGGATCACTCCTGGAGGTGTTCAGGAACTGCATGTAGTGCCAGGGGAGTGAACCAGAGTTGATTGTGAGCAAGACAAGTGTCTTATGTCCTGTACTATCTCTCTAGTTCAGGGAAAAGCAAAATCCTTAATGGTGACGGGCTCCACCATTCCCTAGTATCATAAATGAAGTGAACATCTTGACATTCCTGAGGAAGACAGCTGTCCTGCAGAAGTACCACTTTCCTGTTCTACTGTGTCACGAGACATTAAAAACCTACTCTTACTTAGATACAACACAAAAATACAACACACAAAAAGAAAAGGCAGATAAATTTTATAAAAAACTAAAAATGTTTCTTTTAAAGATATCAAGATAACACAGAGCTGCTACTTGCTCTCCCTGTGCCCAGCCGCTCACAAGGCGCCCAGGAGGGATGGCGGGTTCTAGCCCTGGCCCGCCACCCCAGCAGAGCCTTGCAACAAGCCAGACGACCCCCCCACTCCATGAGGGCCTCCATTTTCCACATCCGGACTTCTCTCTCGTCAGAACTCCACCCAGCAGACCAGCCTATCATAGCCTGGCTCGCACAGCTGCAAGCGGCCCGCGGTTCATCAATAAATGCTGGACTTAGAGATGACTACAAAAGTATGCTACCTGCACGGCAGAGCCTGGCAAGCTACTTGTGTTGTATTTGATATGCCAAATACCAGTAACAATTGTAGACCTCATTCTGGAATGGATTGAGGCTCTTTATGTTCTTGGAGCAAGCAGATGCCCTTGAGTTCTACTAGCATGAGACAGGACATATGGAGATGTTACTGGGGCCCGCTCGAGCAATCGATGATGAACGGGAAGACAGTGACAGTGACAAAGATAACATAAATCACAGGCGGATAAAAATGTTGCAAAATACTTTAACTGGTAAAGAACAAAGACCTTGTGTAGAGAATTTCTGAAAAAATTCTCACACACAAATAAGAAAAAACAAAATAGGGCAAAAGATCTGAACACTGTACAGCAGAAGATGGTTCAATAGGGCCGGAGCGATAGCCCAGTGGGTAGGGCGTTTGCCTTGCACACAGCCGGCCTGTGTCGGCCGCCTGGGTTCGATCCCGGCATCCCATATGGTCCCCTGAGCACCGCCAGGAGTAATTCCTGAGTGCAGAGCCAGGAGTAACCCCTGAGCATTGCTGGGTGTGACCCAAAAGAAAAAAAAAAAAAATAGTTCAATGGATGCCAAATAAACATACAAAAAGGTATCCGACATCACTAACCATCAGGGAAATTCGTGAAGAAACCACAGGGATATTTCTACAACCTCCTTATTAGAATGGAAAACTAAAAAAGAGCTGCTGTGGGACCAGAGCCATAGCACAGTGGGGAGGCATTTGCCTTGGATGCCGCCAACCCAGGTTCCATCCCCGCACCCCATATTGTCCCCGAGCAGCACCAGGAGTAATTCCTGAGTGCAGAGTCAGAATAACTCAAGCATTGTCAAGTGCAACCCAAAAAGCAAATAAATAAGTAAATGAATAAATAAAAGTTGCTGGCGCCAAATGTACATGAACATGAGAGGCGAACAGGAGCTCCGATAGGCTGCCGGCGGGAATGTGTCACAGCACAACCCCTCGGGAAGGAAATAAGCCCAACATACAGCTCCAGGATCCCATTCCTAGGTCTGAAAAAGACAGAGGCAGAGAGAACCCAGAGTCATTCAGAGATTTGAACAAAAGCTCACAGCAGTTGAATCTGCAACAGCCCAATCTGTTAACAACCAAAATGTCACTCAACAAGCCAATGGGTAGACACCAACAAAAATAGTGGTCACGTCCAGGCCATCAGATACCGCTTGGGAGAGAAAAGTAAAGAACTGGGACTACACGGATAGAACTCGGAAGGGATAGAACTAGGAAGGTCGGTGCTGAATCGTGTGGAAGGTGATACCAGAGATGCACGTTTAATCTGATTCCAATTCTGTAAACCTCTAGAAAATGCAAACTAGCCTGCAGTGACAGAAAGCAATCCCCTTGTTGCACGAGGGCAGGGGCGGGAAGAGGGGAGGGGCCGGGCCTAAAGGGATGGTTTGGTGAGTCAGATCATCTATGATGATCTATTCATCATCTTGACCGCAGTAGAGGTGGACAGACAGGCAAACAGGAGCACCCTCTAGCAATGAGTGCTTGGAAATAATGAAAATCATCACTTGATCACTTGATCACTTGAATCCCGTTATTCATCGCTTTGGTCGAGCAGGCGCCAGTAACATTTCCATTGGACCCTATCATGTGCCAATGTAGCCCAATGGCATCTGGTTGATTCAGGAATACGAAGAGCCTCAAACCGTTCCTTCAGGGTCTTTACAAGGAAGTCAGACCATCTTGTAGGTGGGCGGAAACGTGATCTTTTGACATCCCGTGGGAAGCGGTTGTCTCCAAATCATGGATTTGGGAATTTCAAGAAGGCTCTGTCACCAGCGCCTTCCTGCTCAGCAAGCCTGGCAAGCTTCTCGTGTTATATTTGATATACCAAATTCCAGTAACAATTATATTAGGTCATTCCCATGACCTAATATAATGGTTTGAGGCTCTTTATGTTCCTGTAGCAAGCCTATGCCCCTGGCTCTACTGGCATGAGACAGGACATATGGAGATATTACTGGTGCCCGCTCTAGCAAATAGATGATCAACGGGAAGATCGTGGATCGTGATCGTGATCTGTCACCAGCCCTAAAACCATTATTGCCTGGGCCCACTTTATGGAGGTCGGTAAGACCCTCCCTGGTGTCACAACGTCCGTCCAGCCCCAGAGAACACTGGATGCCTTACAGCGAGGAGCTCCCGCGGGAACAAACACCAGAAAAAGAATGTCACAAGACACTGACTGCTCCCAGCCATCGCCCTAAGCAACCAGCCTGAGCAATAGACTCTAACCTAGGTAGAAGCCCCCATGGGGAAAGTTTGGGAGAAACCATATATAAGGTGAGTTGGACAAAGGAAGGGCAGCTCGTGCGTTGCCTGCTCAAGATGCTGCTTATGTACATGGTATTTGCTCGCACATGCCCTTCACCTCACCCTCCCTCTCCCTTCTCCCTCCCTTCCTCTTCGTCTTCCCCATCCCTCCCCCTCCCTTTCCTTTCCTCCCTTCTCCTCCTTCTCACCCTCCACTTCTCCCCTTTCCCTCTCCTTCCTCCTCCCGCCATTTTAATTCACTGCTCATCTCCTGATTTTTTTTTTTTTTTTTGCTCAGGGGTTACTCCTGCCTCTGCCCTCAGGAATTACTCCTAGTGGTGTAATGTGGCGTCTGGGCTGTGCAGGGGCTCCTAGCCAACTAGGGAGAAGAGGGTCCCTTCTCGAGGATGCTGACGTCAGTCACCCGGGAACCTCCACAAGCAATTTGGTGATGGTTTCATAGACTTATATGTGTGTTGGTAACACATTGACTTAGTTATTTTAAATACGTGTGGCTTATTAGCTGCAATTATGGGTGTGTCAATTAGACCTCAGCACAACTCAATAAATAGCTCCGTAAAGCTGTTTGTAAAGAATCAGTAAGGAATAACCAATGTGTTCCCCAATCAGTTCAACTTAGCAAAGTGTATAAATAAAACCACCTCAGAGAGAGATCACAAAGGTTCTAGAGAGATGCAGCTGTAGGTCCTCAGGGTACCCACCTTAACTTCAGGGCTTTATTAACTCGCCTTCGCTCCCAGGCTTCCAAGAGAAATCTGACTCTGCCCTCTTCTGGCTGGATTTTTCCTTCACGTTCACTTTGGGCTGCTCCCTAGGCAGAAGCAATCATCCAGTTAACAGGGACTGGGAAGATAGTAGCGAGCTTATGCCACGCACACCCACCCCAAAAAATGTTTCACAATTACTGTAGTAACCCGCATTACTTTAGGTTTGTGGTGTTTTTCAAAGCTTTGAGATTTTATGTTCCTGTAGCAAGCTGATGCCCCTGGCTCTACTGGCATGAGACAGGACATATGGAGATATTACTGGTGCCCGCTCTAGCAAATAGATGATCAACGGGAAGATCGTGATCGTGATCGTGAGATTTTAGGAAACATCTCCCTGCTTGCTTCCATGACATCATTAGCTGTCCAAGATAAGAACTGCAGTTGACCAGTCTTTCAGCAATGCTTACATGCTATTATTTGAATACAATGAGTAGCGTTCAGGGTTTTGTATTTGGGGTTTTCTAGTGGTTAGTTCTTGCTTGTTTTTGCGAGTGCTCTTTTCCTATAGTCATCAAAGAGGTACTGACACCTAGCTTTCAAAACAAACATGGAATAAAAATAGTAATTCCCCACAATGATTTACAATAGAAGGTTCTGACCTTCTGCCTGGTCTCTCTCCCAGCCCCACTGCTCTGAAGGCTGAGGAAGCCCCCAGGTAATTTGCTCCATATTTCCGAGAAATCTTACTGAACCGTGACACTGTAAGAGCAAGTAACGTGGAGAGGGAAGATATCTGTGTTCTGTGATCCTTCCAACAACCCGTTAGAGGAGAGGGTTGGCTGTGGAGTGAGATCCAGTCTCGGGTAGCAGAGTGGAGTGCGCTGCGGTGAGACCCAGGTCTGTGCCCTGCCCAAGCGTGAGGCAGTAACCAAACCTGTCTGGCCCGTCATGGTCTGTAAATTGTCTCACTGAACGCTCAAGCGACTTCTGAGGAAACAATACTGGGAGCAGTTCTCAGGCCAGAGTCGGGGGCAATTCACCAGCACAAAACTGTTTGGCACCACAACTAAGCAAAACACACACACACACACACACACACACTCTCTCCTCTCTCTCTCTCTTTCTACTCTCTCTCTCTACAACTCTATTTCCATTTTCTTAACCTTCCCCCAGCTTCAGATTCTAAAGTCTAGTGGGGAGATGGGTTCCCTTGATGGAAACGCTGCCCAGCCGGGCGGGACGTTGCACAATGAGCCTTACCCTTGCTGGACGCGTCTGCCCTGTTCCAACGCGCCCCGCTGCGGCTGTTTAGCCGAGAGCTGAACCAAGGCTAGCGATCCCGCGGATTCTTCTAGCTCCGGAGAGAGAAATGCTGTTTAAACTTCGGGCCCTTCTAGGAAAGGGCAGAGCAGAGAACCACAAGTCTGCACCGTCCCGGCCCTCAAATCTGGGATGGAAGAAGGGGGCCGTGGGACGAGGGTGCAGGGGGCCCCGTGCCCCGAAGGACAGGACTTTGGGGCCTAGGGACAGACCCAGGAGAGAGGTTGGTGTCAGTTGCTCAAAAAGAACGCGGAAGGCTGGCGCGTCTGAGGCGTTGGAGAAGTTCTCACCCCCACCCCCCCCAAAAACACTCCTTGCAGGACTGTAGGACCCTCACCCCTTCCTGGGAAAGCCGGGACCGACGCCCGGCAGCATCACAGATGACTGGTCCCCTAAAGGGGCGCCCCGTTTCCATTAGCAGGCGCTATGCCTGCAGCGCACCAGGCGGGCACCAGGGTGTTTGGGGGGATCCGACCACTTAAGGGGGTGGGAGAAAGGCCTCGGCCAGCTGAAGAGCCAATCGCCATCCCTCGGTGGGAGGAGGGGCCCCATTCCTGGGACCACAATCCGAGGGGACAACCCAGGACACTGCAGAGGGCGGAACAGGTGGCCAACACCTGCTGTTGTCGAGGTGGACTTAAGGCGGAGCCTCGGTAACCTGGAGAGGCGGAGCCTGCACTTTGCGGGGTTCAGACCCATCGCGCTGGGGTGACCCCACTGGTACCCGGGCCTCAGCGCTTGCCCCTGGTCGGCGGAGCGGCTGGATGGAGGCCCTGGAGGGCAGCGGCCAAGCAACTGCTCTGGGCCAACGGCTGGAGCACGGGGCTCAGGCTCCCTGTGCACGTGCAGCCAATGGCCGCGGGTGGGACAGAAGGGGGCGCAGCTGGACGCTTGGAGGCCCCGGAATCTGGAAACCTGTCTGGACACCACTGGGCGCCCCTCAGCGCTGAGCGAGGCAGGGCGGGAGGCAGCTGGAGCAAGGCTGCTCATCGGGGCTGGACTCCCAGGCTTGGCGGGAGCAGAAGGGCAAAGACTGGGCAGCGCGGCGGAGGGTCCTGGGGCTGGGCCACAACCCGCGACAGCGCAGCGCCTGGCTCTGCACTCAGCAATGACTCCCGGCTGTGCTCGCGGACCGTATGGGATGCTGGGGATGGGAACCCAGATCGGCCCATGCAAAGGCAAACGCCCCTCCCGCTGTGCTGTCGCTCTGGCCCTCTTGTTGAAACCTTTAAGGTGTCCCGTTTTTTACGTCTTTTTTTTTTTTTTTGCTTTTTTGGGTCATACCTGGCAATCAATGCTCAGGGGTTACTCCTGGCTCTGCACGCAGGAATTACTCCTGGCGGTGCTCAGGGGACCATATGGAATGCCGGGATCGAACCCGGTTCGGCCATGTGTGAGGCAAACGCCCTCCCCGCTGGACTATCGCTCGGGCCCCTATTATATATATATATAGTATATTATATATTATATATTATATCATGTATAATATATAATTATATATATAATTATATTATAAAAATATAATATATGATTATAATTATAATATATAATTATATATTATCTTATAATTATATATTATAATATATAATATATAATTATGATATAATATGTATGCCACCCACACGGCAGAGCCTGGCAAGCTACCCGTGTCGTATTTGATATGCCAGATACCAGTAACAATTATAGACCTCATTCCCATGACCTGATGGAATGGTTTGAGGCTCTTTATGTTCCTGGAGCAAGCAGGTTCCCTTGGGCTCTACTTGCATGAGACAGGTCATATGGAGATGTTACTGGTGCCCGCTCAAGAGCAAATCGAAGATGAACGGGAAGACAGTGACAGTGATATAATATATAATTATAATATATAATTATATATTATCTTATAATTATATATTATATTATAATTATAATTACATTATAATTATATTATAATTATAATGTAATATAATTATTGTTACATTAATTAATAATGTGTGCAGCAGAGGACCTGTTTTGAATGTTTTGAACCCTGCCGGTTCAAAACACATATATATATATATATATATATATATATATATATATATATATATATATATATTAGGGAGAACACACAATATAATGCAGAGACACACAGACATGGGGCAGAGCTGCTACTGGCTCTCCCTGTGCCCAGCCACTCATGAAGCGCCCGGGAGGGATGGCAGGTTCTAGCCCTGGCCCGCCACCCCAGCAGAGCCTCACAACAAGCCAGGACGACCTCCCTACTCCATGAGGGCCTCCATGTTCCACATCTGGACTTCCCCCTCATCAGCACTCCACCCAGCAGACCAGCGGCTGCGTGGTTCATCAATAAATGCTGGATTTTGAGGTGACTACAAGAGCATGCTACCAGCACGGCAGAGCCTGGCAAGCTACCCATGTCGTATTTGATATGCCAAATACCAGTAACAATTATAGACCTCATTCCCATGACCTGATGGAATGGTTTGAGGCTCTTTATGTTCCTGGAGCAAGCAGGTGCCCTTGGGCTCTACTTGCATGAGACAGGTCATATGGAGATGTTACTGGTGCCCGCTCGAGCAAATCGATGATGAATGGGAAGACAGTGATACAGTGATATATATATATTTGCTTTTTGGGTCACACAGGCAATGCTCAGGGGTTACTCCTGGCTCTGCACTCAGGAACCACTCCTGATGGTCCCTGGAGACCATATGGGATGCCGGGATCGAACCCAGGCCGGCACAGGCCAGCTGAAGTGCAAGGTAAACGCCCTACCTGCTGGGCTATCTCTTCAGCCCTGGGCCCCTATTATATTTTACTTTAGTTTTATTTTACTTAATTAACAATAATGAACTTTGTTGACTTATGAGTTCCTTTATTCACTTTATTGGTTTAATTTTATTCACTTTGAGTAAATTAATAATAAGGTGTGTGTGCAGTGGAGGACCTGTTTTGAATGTTTTGAACCCTGCCGGGTCACTCCCCTTGACTCTACCCTCTTACCTAACCGCCCCAATAAAGCTCCTCCTCAGGAATGTCCCCACCCCCCAACTCAAATACACCCTCCTCAGTTTTATGACCTGCACTTTTAAAGATGTTCCTTTGCTTCGAGATATATTTTGATGGACAAAATACCAACATTGAGGTCAAGACTGTCGGGAATGCTGCCAGGGTCCACGACAGTGTCGGGACAGAGGTTCTCTTTTACCTCCAAGGACGCCCGGAGAACAGATGAAAACTCACGAGTCTGGTGCAGTTCCAAAAATGGCTTTTAATAGTACAAAAGCTCTTCCACAGTACTCCAATATAATGAACAAACTCTAGCTCTGGTCCGAACTTAGACCATACAAAAGAGCCTAAATATCCCACCAAAGAGAGAGGATTTCACCCGAGCTGAGTCCTACCCAGAAGGAGTAAAAGGCCAAAGAGCAAAAAGCCAAAAGCCAAAAGCTGCAAGGCTGAGGGAGCCAAAAGCCGAAAGCTAAAAGGCCCAAAAGGCAAAAGTAAAGGGGCCTCAAGTCAGCCCCTTATATATACCAAAGTAATCCAATCGGGAGGGTCATGTCAACAAAGAACTCTAAACAGAGTGTAGTGCCACACCCTATTGCAGGTATAAACAAAGGTTATGCCAAGGTCTAATCCTTTCTACCAATATTATCTCTTATGTAAAACACTGGAGAGAGGGGGCTGGTATAAAGTAATACATCTTAACTTCATGAGCTTCATGTAATCTAGATGGTACCCACAAGGTCCTTCTTATTATTATCTGCACCAGGGTGATTCTGAGTATCTTGTTCTTGTGTACTGAAAGGGTCACACTCACCTGCTTAGAGCAAACTAGTATGATCCTTCCTATAGTCTTCTATAGTCTCAGCGTAGCCAGGATGTTAGTCTCCTGGTAAATTCTAACTGTCCCACGCTGGGTGCAGTGGGTATAAAGAGGAGCTGTGCCCAATCCAGAAAACATAGAAGTCTTAGTAGATGTATAAGTCAGAAGTTATTCAATCAAGGTGACTTCTGTAACTGCCACACCCTCTAGCAGTGTTTACATAGAAGAGAAGTCTCATTAGAATGAACCTTGACTTAAGTAGATTAAGCTGGGAGTGGGAAAAACAACAAAACTCCCAGAATAGCTAAACCTGTCCTCCAACACAAGACCAACACAGTTTAGGACTTTCTTGTCTTTGTTTTGATTTTCTTTTCATTTAAGCCATTCTGCTTAATGAGGTAAGGACTATCCAGGCAACTGTGGCTCTGAATGCTGAGCCAGAATTAGTGGTCGCTTTTCAGCACCGCCCCAGACCTCTGGACATGGGCAGACAAACATTTGCATTGGAAACAACCTGCTCTTGGTACCAACCACCTGCTGCTTCTAACGAGTTCTGCCTAGGAAGCACGTTCTTGTCATGCAAAGAAGTATCTACAAGGGCGCCTGCAATACCAAGTACAACTGCACCACTCAAATCTGATATGTGAATTAAAAAATTAAGTAAAAGCAGATTGTTGTGTGTAGTTTCCTGTCGGAAAACAAACCTGCACTAACTTGTTCTCCACTTAACAGCCTGGCGGGATTTTGGGGTCAGAGTCCAGAGGCTCCAAAGAAAGCAGCTTTGAGATAAGCCCCGACATGCTGATAAATGTGGCCGAGTCCAGAGAATTAAACCCCATCTCCACAGTATATCACGCTAGAGACCGTTAAACTCTACCCTGATGTTCAGATGGTGCTGAGGCGAGGGCAAGAGCCGTGAGGGGCCACGTCCGGTGTCCAGCTCCCTCTCCCTCACCCAGCACTGCAGGGAGAGACCCGCCCTCCGCCCAGCACCACAGCTGTACCCCTCCGGGTTTGCTCAGCGGTCAGCGGTCCTTCAGGATGCCAGAATGAATTGGGAGGCAGAGAGGTGGATGCTGGCTAGAGGAAGACGCACAAAGGCGGACAAATGGGCATCCCTAAGACCACTAGCACCAAACACTGGCAGCTCCAGCCACTAGCACGAATACTGCCTGAATCCCATCTCTACAAGAACCATGTTAGAAGAGGTCCCAGCTCTAAGACCCTAGACTCATGGTTCAAGAACTCCCAGGACTTGCCAAGGGCCTGTCCACTCTGTCCTCCCCTCCTGCCCCAACCACAGTGGAGCCTGTAGCACCTAGACGTGCTAACCGTTGGGTGCTTCCAGGCTGCTCCTTGGTAATCGGTGGGCAGATGATGACCCCATCACATCCTGTGTCAGAAGAGGACACGGCCAGCATGCTGTGAACCACAGCTCCACGCTTTCTCGGGGGACACAGAAAGCAGAGATGGGCCAGGAGCTATAAGCCAACCTTTGGTTGTGGACATTCATTCTTCAAATAAACTGGGAGCACAGCTTTGTGCCAGACCGTTGCTCAGGACTGGAGCAGAAGAAATCTGCCCCCATGGGATCAGCACTGGGGAATCAGAAGAAAGGCCACAACCCTCACGTGACTCTCCAGTTCCTGTGGGATGAGTTAAGGCCTGGGCAATGAGGGAAAGTGGAGAGTGGAGGACGCTGGTGGGGTGGGGTGCCCGTCTGGGGTAGGCAGGAGGCGTCCACAGGAGGCTGCTGGTCAGCCCTTCGCTGGCCCTTTCCCACACGCTCTCTCTCTCTCTGGCTCAGAAGAACCAGTTGCCCCTTTCCTACCTCCTAACAGGCTCCAAACCTGGTCTCTCGTCAATAAGTTCTTGGGGTGTTTGAAGCCCCTTCAGGTCCGCCCTCCTCTGTCAAAACCCAGGCTCATGGGAAACGAGAGAGAAAACTCACCATCCGCCTCCCTCTGCGGGCTTCCTCCCAACTGTGGGAGACCCTCCTAAAGGCGAGGGTACAAGCACACAGCCCAAAGGGTCCCACCTGGCGGCGGGGAGAAAGGCCTGGTAAAGTCAGACCTACCAACCTACACCACATTCCTAGGCTTCACCCCCAAAGATACATTTCCCTGTTGGTTTTCCCTTGGTGGGGGTGGTGTGTGTGTGTGTGTGTGTGTGTGTGTGTGTGTGGGTGTGTGTGTGGGGGGGGGTGGCGGTGGCTGTGGGGGGCTCTGGTTGGTTTGGGGGCCATGCCTGGCGGTGCTCTGTGACCAGGGATCACTCCTGGCTGGGCACAGTGGCCTATGTGAGGCCAGGGTTTGAACCCAGTAAGTTGCCTTGTCTATGGTTTAGGGCTATGCCTATTTTAATGCCTTGTTTATGGTTTAGTGGGAAGTGAGGCTGGGCAGGGCAGCAGCCTGGAGAGGTGGACCCTGGCCTGGCTGGCCCCCTCCCTGCTGGACTGGTTTCTCCACCTTTGCCCGGCACCATGCTGTGTACACATATCATTCTTCCAGGACACACAGCAGTGATCGAATTTCCCTGCACGGGCACCTACGGCCCCACCTACCCACAGGATCTGAACACGACAGGGCCACCAGCCGGCCCAGGAAGGACAGACACAGGAACAGGAATTCAGACTCTGCCCAGGGCGCCCCATCAGCTTCAGGCCTCCAACCCTCTTCCTCTTTCACAGCTGCCGCCCTGTGGGTGTAAACATTTGCATTTCTCACAGCTTCCGGGGAGCTGGCACCGCCCTGGCTATGAGCATGCCCCCAAGACCCTCACTCTCTCTGGCAAGGGCACAGCTGGCATCCCTCGGGGCCCTCAACTCTAGCCTGTGCCCAGCTCCATCCTGCCAGGGAGGGCTGCTCTGTGCCAAGTCTGACTCTGGGGTCAGGCACCTTCCAAGGCAGCACAGAGGTGATGGCTCTTGCTCCCCCAGGGCTCCCCAGGCCTTCATGCAGCAAGTGCAGGACCACTAACGGCTGAGCAAAACGGCCCCACAGCCAACTGTGCACTTGGGGCACCCGGTGGTGCTGAGTGGGGGAGGGTCTTTCCCTGAAGAGCCGGGTGGGGGAGGGTCTTTCCCTGTAGAGCTGGGTGGGGGAGGGTCTTTCCCTACAGGGCTGGGTGGGGGAGGGTCTTTCCCTGTAGAGCTGGGTGGGGAGGGTCTTTCCCTGCAGGGCTGGGCGGGGAGGGTTTTCCCTGCAGGGCTGGGTGGGGAGGGTCTTTCCCTGCAGGGCTGGGTGGGGGTAGGGTCTTTCCCTTCAGGGCTGGGTGGGGGAGGGTCTTTCCCTGCAGGGCTGGGTGGGGAGGGTCTTTCCCTGCAGGGCCTGGGTAGGGGAGGGTCTTTCCCTGCAGGGCTGGGTGGGGAGGGGCTCTCCCTGCAGGGCTGGGTAGGGGAGGGTCTTTCCCTGCAGAGCTGGGTGGGGGAGGGTCTTTCCCTGCAGGGCTAGGTGGGGGGAGGGTCTTTCTCTGCAGGGCTGGGTGGGGGAGGGTCTTTCCCTGCAGAGCTGGGTGAGGGAGGGTCTTTCCCTGCAGGGCTGGGTGGGTGGAGGGTCTTTCCCTGCAGGGCTGGGTGGGGGGGGGTCTTTCCCTGCAGGGCTGGGTGGGGGGAGAGTCTCTCCCTGCAGAGTTGGGTGGGTGGAGGGGGAGGAGGAATAGGAGCCAGAAACTGCAGTTCAAACACCAGAACCTGGAGCCCCCTGCAGGCTAAGCCTGGGTTCCTATCCCTTAAACATTCTCCCCAGTCCATTAAAGGAAAGGATTCCTCTCTAGGATTTGATCAAAATGGAACCATCTCTAGGTCCAAGGCTCATAGATGGTGCTTGATAAATCTAGATGGTGCAGAATAGTATAGTATCAATAAAGAATAAATCACTGTATCACTGTCTGTATCACTGTCTTCCCGTTCATCATAGATTTGCTTGAGCGGGCACCAGTAACATCTCCATATGTCCTGTCTCATGCTAGTAGAGCCCAAGGACACCTGCTTGCTCCAGGAACATAATAGGATAAATAAAAAATGGAGCAAAATCAATATAGAATAAATGTATCCTTATAGAGTAAGTCAATAAAGAATAAATATATCATATAGAATAAATCAATATAGAACAAATGTATCCATATCGAGTGAGTCAATATGGAATAATAAATATATGAATACATCGATAGAGAATAAATGTATCTGTATGGAGTAAGTCAATATAGAACCAATATAGGTGGTGCGGAATCAAGCATAGATAGTGCTTTTAGGTCAAAGACAGATGGTGCTTCATAAAAGGACAGATGTCTTGGCCCACCTCCTTGGGGACAGGGAGCTTGTGATCACCCCTTCAAACTACACACGGTCTGCAAGGAGGACCAGAGAGGGCAAGTGACTTGTCTCAGCACACACAGTAGCGCTTGCCACAGAGGCTGACCTAGAGTCTAGGCCCCCTGGGGGCGCCTCTGTGTGGCCCCCTGAACCCCCTCCCCGGAGCCTCCCTGGACCCCCTCCCCCAACCCCCTCCTCTCTGTCCCACCCAACTGCCTCCGGTTTTGCCCTTTTCTCACCTCCCATCCACCACTAACCCCCACTTTCTAAAGAGCATGGCAGAGTCTGAAACCAGAGCCCCCCCAGGGAGCTCTTAAACTTGCAAAAGAGTGAGGTGGGAGGAGGGCAGAGAAACCGGGGGGAAAGGGGGGAGCTCAGGAAGCTGAGGGTGGGGTTTCCCGACTGCAGGGATCACCCAGCTGTGGGCTCAGGGCTGCCCCCCGACCGCCCTGAAAACACAAACCCTCGGGGTTCAGTCCAGCCTCTAGCTGCCCCCCCCCGCCGCCCCAGCTTCCCACCGGGTCAGCGTCTGTGTCACCGCACTGCAGAGTGGGGGTACTGAGGAGTGACCTCGGGGCCGGAGCGCCCCAGCCCTGCCCCGCCCTGCTCCTAGCGGCATTAGGACCCTGCAGGGTACAGGTGGTGCCAACAGCTGGGACAGCTGCCCCGCGCTCTGGACCCGGAGGAGATAGGGCAAGGAAGGTTGAGCAGCAGCTGGAACCTGAGAGAGGAGCAAACTGGCACCTGGGGTCCCGCGGGAAGAGGGGAGCAGCCGCCACGGCAGCCCCGTTGGAAGCTTCCCCCCTCCATGTCACCTGGAGAAACTGGACCCGCTGCCGGACACCTTCATCCTGCAGCCTCCTGTCTTCCACCCGGTGAGCAGCCCCCAGGTCATGTCTGGACTCGGGCGCCCCCTTCCCGCCCGTCCGGCAGTGGGGACCCTCCCTGGAGTCTCCCTGAGTGTAGCTGGTGCAGCCGCTCCTGCCGCTCCCGGACTGCACCTTGGCTGCGCGCCGCCCGGATGGTTGTGGGGATCTGGCGCCGCCAGGACCCTCCAGAGCGCTTGACCAGGAAGCAGCGGGTAAAGGGGCCTGGGACAGGAACCTCCAGCTCCAGAGTGCTGGGGAGCTGGGGGCCGATCTCTCCCTTCCTGCTCAGTGCCTCCCCCTTTCCCCACCCCCAATTATTTGGACACTGGTGATGCCTTCCAAAAAGGCTGGGTTGGGGCCGAGCAATAGCACCGCGGGGAGGACATTTGCCTTGTGCTGCTGACCTAGGTTTGATCTCTTGTATCCCATAGGGTCCGCTGAGCACCGCCAGGAGTAATTCCTGAGTGCAGAGCCAGGTGGAACCCTTAAACATTGCCAGCTGTGACTCTCCCGCCCCCAAAATGGCTAGAGGTGGATCTGCTGGGGGCATTTGGGGCTGAGCCTGAAACAGAAAAGACACAGGCTCGCACACACGCACACACATGCACATGCGCATGCATGCATGCGCTACACGTACATGTTAGCATCTGGCTGCGACACGCTGCGCATGCACTGCACACACATACATGCATGCATGCCGCACACCACATGCCATCGCCAGACACCAGCTCTTCCCTCCTGGGGCTGCGAGATGAGGTGAGGTGAAGCACAGGTCGCCCCACTTCTCCTTTCAGTGCTCGGCCAGCTGCCACCCGCCAGGCAGCTCACTGGCGCTTCAGTTTTCAGAAGGTGCTAGAATGTGGAGCCCACCTCGGGACCTGCCCAGGGAGCTCAACAGTTCAGCTCCTGTCTATTCTGTCCTCGCCGAGGCCGGTCCATGCTCTGAGGCCACAGAGGAGACAAGTGTCTCAGCCTTGAGGGGACGCGGCTCGTCAGCGCCCCCACAGGCACCCGTCACTCCCCAGCAGCTGCCCATCAGCCCTGCCTGTCTGAGAGCACCCTGGTGGCAGGGAGACACAGGGAGTCAGTGGGGCGCCAAGTTCCGGGGTGCACCGGGCCCATGATGAGCCTGGGTGTCACGTCACACTTCCTAGGGTGACAAAAAATGTAGCAGCGGAACAGTGCTCCGGGGAAGGGAGAGTGGACACGCCGTCCATCCACCAGGTCTGGGGGCAGCAAACAGCTCCCCCGGGCAATCAGGCCACCCTCAGGCACTGTCCAGCGCCGCATCAGTAGCCGTTCTCCTGTCTCAACTGGGCCCAGTCTGTGACCTATGAACAGTCCCACGAAGCCTCTTCTGGAAGCTGGAGGACAAGATGGTGTCCTCTGGGCAGAGGACAGTGAGGTCCTCAGAGCCAGGGGTCAAAGGCTGGGCTGAGTGCCCAGGCTGGGCTAGTGTCGGGCTCCTGGGGCAGGGCAGCTGGAAGCAGGGACATGAGGAGGGACGGTGGGGGAGATGTGTCAGTCATTCTGCCCCAGGACAGCTGCTGTGGGGGCTCCTCCCTCCTCACCCCACCCTCTC